>ML388641.1:166632-229066 GCA_005239525.1 Nicotiana knightiana
TGATTGGCACCAAGTGGGTCTTCAGGAACAAGCTCGATGAGGATGGAACTGTTACAAGGAATAAGGAAAGACTAGTTGTTCAAGGGTATAGTCAAGAAGAAGGAATTGACTATGATGAGATTTTTTCCCCTGTGGCAAGACTGGAGGCAATCAAACTTCTTATAGCATTTGTTGCACACATGGAATTCACTCTTCATCAGATGGATGTTAAGAGTGCCTTTCTCAATGGCTATCTGAAGGAAGATGTATTTGTCAAACAGCCTCCAGGTTTTGAAATCAAGGAGTCACCTTACCACGTATACAAACTCGACAAGGCTCTATATGGTCTCAAACAAGCACCAAGAGCATGGTACGAACGATTATCAAAATTCCTGCTAGAACATGGGTACAAACGAGGCAAAATTGACAGTACCTTGTTCTTAAGGGAAAAGGGTAAGGATCTCCTCGTTGTGCAAATTTATGTGGATGATATTATATTTGGGGAGACTTCTGAAAAATTGAGCAAGGAATTTTCTATGCTAATGGGAAGTGAGTTTGAGATGAGTATGATGGGTGAGCTAAACTTTTTCTTAGGCTTGCAAATTAAGCAAAACCCAAATGGAACAATGATCCACCAACAAAAGTATGTGAAAGAATTGCTCAAGAAGTTTAAAATGGAAGACTCAAAAGAAATAGACAGTCCCATATCCACAACTACAAAATTGGATGTGGATGAACCTGGTTCATCTGTTGATCAGAAGCTATACAGAGGCATGATTGGGTCTTTATTATATCTCACTGCCAGCAGACATGATATTGTGTTCAGCGTGGGAGTGTGTGCTAGGTTTCAGGCAAATCCAAAGGAGTCCCACCTCGCTGCAGTAAAGAGAATTTTGAGATATTTGAAAGGCACCACTGATTTGTGCCTTTGGTATCCTAAAGGTAGTAATTTCGACCTTGTAGGATATGCTGATGCTGATTATGCAGGATTCCTGGTTGATAGGAAAAGTACTTCAGGTATGGCTCACTTTCTGGGTTCATGCCCTTGTGTCTTGGGCTACCAAGAAACAAAATTCAGTAGCCTTGTCTACTGCTGAGGTTGAATATGTGGTTGCAACCTCCTGTTGTGCTCAACTGCTATGGATCAAGAAACAACTCATGGACTTTGGTATAGATGTGGGATGTATTCCTATTTTTTGTGACAACACTAGTGCAATTAGTATGACGAAGAACCCGGTTCATCATAAGAGAACTAAGCACATAGATGTTAGGCACCACTTCTTGAGGGAGAACTATGAAAAAGGAATTATCTCAATTGAATTTTGTGCTACTAATCAACAAATTGCAAATATCTTTACTAAAGCACTGAGTAGGGAGAATTTTGAGAAAACCATGCTTGAATTAGGGGTGATTAAAATCACCTGATTGAAAAAAAAAATGAAAAAAAAACAATTTATTTTGGCTAGAAACACTAACATAGATAATCAACCAGTCTAATCATTGCTCAGCATCATGATTTTACTGTCATACTCTCTTTCCATGTATTAATATGATTATTTGGTTGCTAATGATGTTTCTCTATCTTTGTAAATTGAGGCAAATTAAGGACTTCAACACGATGGACCCGGTTCATCTCTAATGGTTCATCTGACTGACAAGGTACGTGCTCATCTCCATGCGATTATTGAACTAATTACAGTCACACATGAGTAGGATTCTATCTATATTTGGTTCATTTCAAAGTCCTTGTACTAATCCCTAAATGAACCCGTTCCAAGAAGTCACATCAGTACTCAATTAGCCTAGAAGTAGGGAACTCTTAACCGTCAAATCAATGACACTCCTACAACTATTAGACTTTCACTTGAATAAATTTTCTACCCGTTGTATAATTAATAGCCATATCTTATATAAGGGTCATAATTACTCTCCTCTTCATAAAGTAACCGTCGAACCTAGATCATTAGTCTTCAAACCCAAAAAATTGATCACTCTTTCTTCTCCTCCTAAACTTCACTCATAATCATGGCTTCACCACCATCTGCTGCATCTTCTTCATCACCAAATCGTGATTACGATGGAGAAAACTATGAATCAGATTTAAATTCTCCATCAGTATACAATTCTCAATCTTCAGAAAAAACCACAACCCCTGAAAACCCTCCTATTCCTGAAAACCCTCTTATTCCAAAACCCACATCTAACCCTAACCCAGCCTCTCCTGGTCGTCGTGTAAAGGTTCTTGCCAGAAAATCAGTGGTTTCTGGGTCACGTGCAAAATTCTTGGAGGCAATTCTGCAGGCTGAAAAGGATAAAAATTTTGAATCATCCAATGAATCTTTTAAATCAGCAAATGAGGATAAAGCACCTGGTTCGTCAAATTCTGAACAAGGTAATCTTGAGGCAATTTCTGAGTCAGGTAATGCTGAGAACAGGTTTGTGCCGGTTGGGTCGGTAGTGGATGTTGAAGTGCCTAGTAGGCAAAGAAAATCAGAAAAAGGTAAAGTTCTTGAGGGAAAGGTATTTGGGGAGGATGGTACTACATTGACTATTTGTGGTCCCATTCCTGAGAAGGTTGGAGAAGATGTCATAGAGATAGGGTAAGTGTAGTCGAGGAAGCAGCGGCAGGTCTAGAAATCTTGAAGAAAGGAGCAGATGAACCTGGTTCATCTGGGGATGAAACGTTGGCTGAAAGGCTAAAGAAACTGGGGGAGTCCTATAACCCCAAGAAAAGGAAGACTCAGAAGTCCAAGAAGGCTGCTACCCCAGTTCCTACCAAGAAGAGGAAAACTTTTGTAGCTGCTAATGCTCCTGTTCCTAAGGTGCGTGCTACACATAGTTCTGTGAGAGAGGAAGAAGAACTGCTTGAGAAGGCTCTGCTTGAGAGCAAGAAAAAGAGAGCAGCAAAGGGAAAGGCTAAAGTGGGAGAGCCTGTGAAGGCTGTTTTTGTTGAAGAGGATACAATGGACGTGGTCCATCATGAGGAGAAGACTGCTCCTATTATGGTTGAGGCACCAAAATCAAAAAGGGCTAAGGCTTCTTCGAAGAAGTCAGCTGCATTGTCTGCCACACTCACAAAATCTGTTAAAAGGACCAGGTCCAAGGCAAGAAAGGTGAAGGTTGTTGAAAAAGATGATGATAGATAGTGGAGTAGAGAATATGAGGGGGAAGTTGGTGAGGTGACTACTGACAGAATCACCTTGTTTGGTAAAAGAACAATTCTGAAGGGAAAGTTGGTGAAGGATCTTGAGGAACCTGGGATGAGATACCTGCTGGACACACTGGATGTTCAGGGGTGGAAGAACATGGTTCTTCATATTGAAGGAAGGTTGGCTAGAGCTGAACTGGTGGAATTCATAGGTCATGCAGTGGTCAAAGACGGAAGGGTCACTACCACAGTCAAAGGAATTAAAGTCTCCTTTGATGCTAAATAACTGGGAGAAATTCTGCAAATTCCTGCTGAGGGCTACGAGGATTACACGAGGCAAAGATGGCCTAGTTTAGATGGGATGGCCTCAACAATCAATATTACCAGATTCTTCAGTGACAATGAAATGGAAATTGAACCCAGGCCATTCTACAAAAGTGAAATGAAGCCAGAACTCAAGTTGCTCTTCGAGTTTGTCATCAAGTTCTTGTTGCCAAGACAAGAAAGAAGGTACATAGCCAACTATATGGATCTGACCTTGATGGAATGTTTGTTTAGGGGTAAGCAGATAAATTAGCCAGCCTTCATCATCCAACTCTTGGACAAAGTTGTGAATGGAACAAAATCACATGTGATTCCATATGGCTTTATTCTGACTATTGTGGTTGCTCATTTTGATGTTCCTGGTTCATCTAGGAAGCAGCCTATCAACAGCAAGTTCGAACTCTGGTGCAGGAAAGCGAGATCAAGGATATGGAGATCCTTCATTTGAAGTCTCGTCTGATTGAGGTTGAAGCTGAGCGAGATGCTCTCAGGGCTGATTTAGCAAAAGAGAAGGAAAAGAACGAGGGTGTTCTTACTCAGATGCTTTCTCTTCTACAAACCAAGACCACAACCTCCTCTGCACCTTCCAATCCTTAGGCTATCCAGAGCTTCCAAAACCCCTCTTTACACCAGTTGTTCAGTTTCTTTTAGTTTTATTCTGTTTTGCTCATGGTTAGGGCTATTTTTGTTTTGTTTGTATGGTGTTTGATGTACATTCCTAATCAATGAAATTTTGTTGTTTTGTTATTGACTTGTCTCAATTTCTTAGATAGCTTACATTTATTGGTTACTTATGATGATTAATCATGTTTGCACCTGCAGTTGCCTCAATGGCCATGAGTAATTGTTAACAACACTGGTAAGTTTATCATTTTGCAAACTTTTCGATGATGCCAAAAGGGGGAAGAAAATTTATTTGAAGTGGGTGATATTTATAACCTAATGAACCTGGTTTCTCTATGATAAATGCTTGAAAAACATTCAAAGTGTTTGAGTTGTATACAGGGAGAAGCACAGAGTTTGTCATCATCAAAAAGGGGGAATTTGTTGACCCAAGTCACTGCATANTATTTATAACCTAATGAACCTGGTTTCTCTATGATAAATGCTTGAAAAACATTCAAAGTGTTTGAGTTGTATACAGGGAGAAGCACAGAGTTTGTCATCATCAAAAAGGGGGAATTTGTTGACCCAAGTCACGGCATAATTTTGAAGATTGACAAATGTCTGACCAGTTGAACCAGGTCCATCAGAGCACACATACTTGACCTGACGCGTTGGCACACTAACCTTATATGCATAGGAGATGAATGTGATTGTGAAGTATCAATGAACAAGGAGAGTATCTTCTAATGCAAAAAGGTTACAAATTGATGAGAGAATAGAAGTTGAATTCAGTAAGGACAGAAATGAAGGAAGGAAGTTGAGTTTGATAAGAACTTGTTCTCCCAGGTAGATTCAGACCAGAACTCAACTGACTTTATAAAAAATTGAAGTATTCTTGCTTGAATTGAGAACGCGCAAGTGTAGAAATGAATCAAGAGCTGAAAGCAAAATTCCTAGAGATTTTGCAAGCATAATTATTGTGCGACACAAAGGCTACAGACCAGCTAGAAGAACCAGTTCCATCTATTTATCATTGAGTCTAGTTTTAATATTGTATCTTTTTCAGATTTAATAGAAGGAATTGTAATAGGTAATAATTGTTCAAGTTAGAGTTAACTTGAAGCTTGTAAAAATTAGTTAGGGGCTAGTTACTACAAAGGGATTAAAGTTAGTCCTAGGATTACAAAAGAGTTTATTTTGTAAGTCCGTTTGGCTCAGAGTTTTAGTGAAGAGTTTGAGCAAATCCTACTGAGGAGTAGGTCGTGGTTTTTTCACCTTTTGAGCCAGGTGTTTTTCACGTAAAAATCTCTATGTTTTTACTTTACTGCTTTTATTATTTCGCAACAGTAGTAGTTGGAACACCAAGAAGAACCAGGTTCTTCTATTGAGACAGCACTCGGAAATTGGGTACCACACAAAGTAACATATCTTCTTGTGTGGTATTGACGTCTAAAAACATCACACAAATAATACTAAAAATCAAATAATTGAATTTTGGTTCGATTTAAAAAGATCCGAAAACCCTAGCTTTAGGGTAAGTAAGAATCAAAAGAAAATACACAAAGATTCGTACCCACAATAGAACAAAGGATGAATATAGACGGAATAACATAAAGGTCAAGGATTTAAACCGATTTTGGTTCGATCTTGATGAGATATGATTGCCATGTTTAGGCAAGCAGTATAGGAGAATAACCATGGAATCCCATATTGGGTGGGATTATGAGAGATTTTAGGGGGCGGTGGCTAGGGTTCTTAGGGGGTAGAAAAGAGGTGAGGATATGAGGGCGGCGGACAGGTGAGAATGAGGTTATGGTTAGGAGTTTGGGTAGTTAAATGGGTGGTTTGATACGGGTCGTTGATCTCAGAGATCAACGGCCACGACTAAAAGTGGAGTTGGGTTGGGTTATTAGGAATGGGTCGCAACCAGTTTAGGGGTTGGGTTAATTTGGTTTGGGTTGGGGTTATGTGGGCTAGTGTATTAGGTTTTGGGCCAAATTTTGGTCCGAAAAATAGGTTTAGGAATGGGCTAGTTTTTAAATATCCAATATTTAATAAAAAAAATTATAAAAGTAATTAATAAATAATAAAATATTATTTGTGCACTAAAATGATTAAAAATAATTGCTGAAAATTATAAAAATATAAGAAGTTATTATTTGCATAAATAATGCTATTATACATGAATATGGACATTATTACAAAAAAATGTGCAATTATCCCTAAAATGCAAATTTAATTATAAAAATTGAACTGAAAAATATTTAAAATATCATGTTGGTGTAAATGATAAGTTTAGATGATTAAATCATCATAAAAATAATTTGAGGATAATTACTGGATATTTATATAATAAAAATACAGAAATAAATTGATTTAAAGCCTTTAAAAATTATGAAAAACTATGAAAATGTTTGTATAGGCTTATAAGTTGAATGATGATGCAAATATACTATTTTTAAAGTATATATGTGTGTGTGTGTGTGTGTTTTTAAAAATATGAGGGAAACATTAGGTATCAACATGTAATGACCCGGCCGGTCGTTCCGAGAGTTTAGCCCTGTTTCCCCCATTTATGCATTTGTCATATATTGCTAGCATGTTTTTGTTGTGTTGGGTCAGTTGGTTTGAGTCTGGAGTGGTCATGGTTAGAATTGAGGCATTTAGTCTCTCAAGGTAGCCTAATAGTTGAGAAGTCAACTAAGAGTTGACTTATTGGTGAACGACCTCAGAATGTGAATTTTATGGCTCGGATGGTTTTGTTAGGTGAATTGGGACTTAGGAGTCTGTTTGAAATAGAGTTTTGCTGTCCAGTGTAGAATTAGGCTTGAATTGGCGAAAGTTAGTTTTTGGCGATTTCCGGTCGGCAGTGGAAAATAAGCTATTGGGGTCGGAATGGAATTTAGGAAGTTGGAGTAGGTTCATAATGTCATTTTGAGTATGTGTCCAAAATTTCAGGTCAATCGGAGGTGTTTTTGGTTGGTTTCGGCGTCATTGGCGAAATTTGGAAGTTTCAAAGTTCATAGGCTTGAATTTGATGTAATTTTGATATTTTCATGTTGTTTTTGGTGTTTCGAAGGCTCGACTAAGTTTGAATAATGCTATGGGGTATGTTATATGTTTGGTTGAGGTCCCGAGGCCCTCGGGTGTGTTTCGAGTGGTTAACGGACTAACTCTTGGCTTGAAAACTGGGCAGATTTTGCGTGTGTGAGTTTCTGGTTTTCTACTACGCGATCGCGGGAGGGTGTTTTGCGATCGCGTAGACCTAGCTGGGGATGGCAGGATTTTTTTTATATGCGATCACGTGGTATAGGTCGCGATCGCGTGAGTGTGAGGTTGTTGTGCAGTGCGAACGCGTGGTGTTGTTCGGGTTCGCATAGAGTTAAAAGG
The DNA here is from genome assembly GCA_005239525.1 of Nicotiana knightiana. Classification (NCBI taxonomy): domain Eukaryota; kingdom Viridiplantae; phylum Streptophyta; class Magnoliopsida; order Solanales; family Solanaceae; genus Nicotiana; species Nicotiana knightiana. The sequence continues at coordinate 174,080 of ML388641.1, forward strand.
GCGCGTGAGTGGGCTGAGCCGTTGTTCTTCGCGATCGCGTAAAGTCGTTTGCGATCGCGTGGTTTTATATCCTGCTGAATCGCGATCACATGTGGATATCTGCGATCGCGTAGTGTAATTTGATGGGGCAGCAGATTTGTTCTTCGCGATCGCGTGGGAGCTTCCGCGATCGTAGTGAAGAAAGAGGTCTGGGCAGTCAATTTTTAAGTTTTCGGGGGTTCTTGGCCATAACTTGTTTTTCCATTAGAGAGCTCGGGGAAAGGACATTTTGGACGAACCTTTCAGCGGGGTTCTTGTGGTAAGTGTTCTTCAATCATTTTTGGTTCAATTTCATGAATTTGTCTTGATTTTCACCATGCAATTTGAGGAATTAAAGTAGAAAAGTTGGGGAAAATGGGAGGAAAATTTGGAAAATTCTTTTGATGTTTTGAGTGGGAAATTGAGGTCAGATTTTGGTAAATTTGGTATGGGTAGACTCATAAGGGAATGAGAATTCCAATGATGCAAATTTTATCAAATTCCAAGACGTGGGCCCGGGGCTCGGGTTTGGCCAAATTTCGAGATTCTTGTATAATTTGATAGTTTTCGATTGGGTTGTGTTCCTTTAGTATATATTGATGATGTTGAACTGGTTTTGGCTAGATTCGGAGCAATCAGGAGCCAATTTGAGGGGCAAGAGCATAGCGGACTAGTGTTGTGGCCCGATAGAGGTAAGTAATGGTTATAAATCTTGTCCTGAGGGTATGAAACCCCGGACTACATATTTCTCACTGATTTTAGAATGGCGCACATGTCGGATGACGAGTATGGGGCATGCACTAATTTTTTGGATTGGACTAGGTCCTCCGCGGCAACTAGTGAGTTGCATGTTTTACTCAAAACCTAATGATAAATTATGTTCTAAAGATTGTTGAAATATTTGAAATATAAGCTGTGTTTGGGGCCTCGTGCCGATCTGTTTAGACCCCTTGGGGGCTTTTTACTGCTATTTTCCTCACTATTTGTTGATGATTTCACTCAGCCACATTGTGCTTACTGTTTTCGAAACTCAGCCTGATTTAGACTACTTTGAGATTTAAAAATGATGTTTTGGGTCGAGTACCCTGTTTTACTGATTCGCCTGAGGGGATTTTTGAGTGATTCTGCTGAGTGAGGCCGAGGGCCTGATTGTGAGGATATGATACGCCACGAGGTGGCTTGATATTAGCGTTTGGGCTGAAGGAGCCCCTCCGGAGCCTGCACACACCCCCAGTGAGCGCACCAAGTGCCGAGAGCCGAGTGCCAAGTGATGAGTGATTGGGAGGCATGAGTGACTGTGAGGTGTTGAGTGACTGTGAGGTGCTGAGTGACTGTGAGGTGCTGAGTGACTGACTATGAGTGACTGTGAGGCATGCCCGAGGGCTGATTATGATACATGTTTTGCCCGAAGGGCTACTTATGATTTTACTACTTTCACTATGAGCTTATGAAATATGTTTTACCCGAGGGGCCTCTATATGATTCATTTTATTTTCATACTAAATCTTTCGGTGTGAAGTTGTTGAAAATATACATTCTTCAAAGGATTTTTCTGAAGTTGGTTTTAAGGCATGATGATTTTATATATCTATGTTATATTGTTGGAAAGAAAGGATGTGCATCTTGTAAATTGATGACATTGGTTTTTATGTGTTTCTTGCTGGTCAAACCTGATTTATTTTCATTACTAATGAGTTGGTGTACTCACATTACTCCCTGCACCTTGTGTGCAGATTCAGGTTCTAGGGCAGGATGAGATGCCTATCTGTTCCAGAGATTCTCGGAGGTTTGCGAGGTGGCTGCATGCGTCCGCAGTCCTGCTCCCTCTCCTTCTTACTATTATAGAATTTATTTTCTTGTGATTTGTATATTTTATATATATGCTCATGATCAGTGACTCCGGGTTCTCGGGGGTTGTATTTAATATTCAGTATAGCTTTAACCGTCTTATAAATGTTCAAAGGAAACCTTTATGGGTAATCAGTATAGTAAAGATGTAAATGTAAGCTTATTATGATTCGAGTGTAGTTTTGGTTGGCCTAGTTCCACGATAGGCGCCATCACGACTGGCCTAGATTTGGGGTCGTGACAGTTTGGTATCAGAGTGCTAGGTTACATAAGACTCACTGGTCATGAGCAGGTTTAGTAGAGTCTTGCGGATAGGTACGAAAAAGTCTGTACTTATCTTCGAGAGGCTGCAGAACCCTTAGGAAAATCTCACATTCTTAAATTCTTATCGTGGGAATCCATTTTATCCAGCCAAGAGCGTAACTCTTGAATTCCTTCCATGTATTTGAACGTGCACGAGAGCGCTTGGTATCAGCTATGCATCGACGGATTGTGGCTTCCATGGATGAGATATGATTTTGGCATGTTGGTAATGGGCCAGTCTAGAGGACTTGAGGCCGGATTCATTCTGTGGCTTGATTGTTGATATTTTCGTTGTGTGGGAACATGTAATTGGGGACTTGTATGTCCGTTTGTGTTCTTATTAATGAGAATTGGTGACTAGATGCCTATGTGGTGGGTGTGATTTGGTGGTTAGATGTGTTCAGACTGTGAATTGTGTCAAAAGGGTTGGCTGGAAATGTGGCAAGATTTATTGAGTGTTTGATTTATGTCTCGATTTGGTATATGACCTTGAGTTGTGAGTATATTGGAAGACCTCTCATGTTGTGTAGTTGTGGACTGAAGCGGATTTTTCTGTTGGGTTATGAGTTCCTGGTGATGTCTTTTGAGCTGATCGTTTGCCCCAGTAACGTTCATGCATTTGATTAACAGTGTATTCCAGCCGTATTAGCACTCCTTGTTATTGTATTCATTGATAGCGTCCTGGCATATTCGTGTAGCCAGGAGTAGCATACTTAGTATCTGAGGATGGCATTATAAGAATTCAGGGAGGAAAGGCTCTATGCCAATTCTCCGAGTGTGAATTTTGGCTTGATTCACTAACATTCTTGGGACACGTGGTGTCCAGTGAGGGTATCCATGTGGTCAGACATGTGTGGGTAGGTCTTCCAGAAGCTCGATATTTCTGTGACCACCACTCCAGTGTTAGTTCTTCCATCAGCTTCAGGTTTTTACCGCGTATTGTGGTGCCTCGAAGGTAGGCGTTGTTGTGTTCAGATTCAGGAAGGTGTAGTGATTGCGTGATAGTTCTGGTCTTCAGAAGTGTATGGAGAGATAACAGTTGAGGCTAAGCGGGCAGGGGTATCTCCTGCGAGTTGTCCCAGGCTGTGTGGTCACTATGTAGTTTTGTAATAAGTTCTCTTCTACCAGTAAAATGATATATATTGTAATTGGAGTTTAGATCGCTTGTGGAAGTTGGCATGACTATTACAATGGTGAATGCGAGATTTCCATATGACTTGGGTTGTTAAACGGATGGTGATTATTATGGGCGTTGTGAGTTATTGTTTGTCTCGATCGTTGGCCTTGAGCCAAGTAGGGGAGTCTGTTAATGCTAAGTTGATTGCATGATTATGTGTGGCATTGGTTTCAGTTCGAGGTATATTGGTAAATCAGTTATGACCTGCAGGTGTGGGGTCTGGGAATGTCACAAGTAATGGAAATTTCTTCGATATAGGTTGCAATGTACTTTGTTGGGTAATTGGGTTCTATTGAATGATTTAGTGGAAGTTGTAAAAGGTGTAGTATGTGCAGTGTATGAATTTGCTTGTGGCTTCAAGTGAGTGGATTACTTTCCTAGTATGTTAGTGTGCAAACGGGTCAGGTCGATTCTGTCTAATTGGTCGGTGTGATTGAGATTTACGTTAGAGGGTGTCAAGACTTGTGTCATATCTACATCATCACGGGTTCTACATATCAGTATCAAGAAGGTGCAGGTAATGGCTTTAGATTCGCAGGAAGTCTCTTCAGGGTAAGTAATTATAATGTGGTACTTTTGGGGATGTTTGAGAAAGTATTCGGCAGCTTATGAGCCTTAGACGGTATGGTTTTATGCTTGGGTCACATGTGGTGAGTCTGGGTTGAAAAATTGTGGTATTACGTCAGGGAGAAGTATCAATTTGAAGGTAAGTCAGAAGGAACTTGGGTAAATAGGGCAACTTGGTAGGAGGTCGGATCGGCATGGTAAGGGATACGATTAGTTCTTGGGTGTTCATGATGTGACGAGTTTTTCGGGTGTTTCTTAGCAATGCTCTTGGATTTTTGGTGGCCTGCGTAGTTTGGTTGAGTTAGAAGAATTCAGTCGTGATGGTTTGGTGTTGCGCAAATGGGATTTCAAATAGTTTCGGATGGTTTCTACCGCGGTTAAGGATGCATATTTTCTTATGATGTGTAGTGAATTTGTTTTTAAATGGGATCCAATGGGAGTTCTTGGCTAGTTGGGTACGTAGTTGCTTATGGCTCAGAAGGGACCATGGAGTTCCCGTATTTTTCCTAGGTTGGCATGGCATATGCGGTATGTTGGGTAGAGTTGAGATTTGCATATGTGAGGTCACGGTTCGGTTCTGGAAGGAAGGTCATAAATTCTTAGGCAGCATGGGCAATTTCAGATGACTAGGTAGATGATATCACTAATTGGTGCGACTTGATGAGGGTATATATTTCAGAAAGAGCAATGTGTTTGANGACTGGATGAGGGTATATAGTTCAGAAAGCAATGTGTTTGAGTTAAGGGTACTTCATTGGTATCCCGGCGCCCTATTGTTGGATCGACTATTGATATTCAAGGTTGCTTGGTGAACGGAAGAATTATAGGGGTATCCCTCGTGGAATGAGTGAGTATTTGGGATGTGTTATGTATTCGAGCGGTGGAGTTGTGATCAGATATGTAATCCGTACGTTTCATGGACTTCGAGACTGAGAGTTCTCATAAACAGGATATTTTGTGGTAGTGAACTATGAACATGTGAACTGAGCTAGTCGGATGTTAGTATGTACCATGAATCCGTCATTGTAAACCTTTCGGTAAGTTATCTATCTGTTGTGGGTGATCAGAGTTAATTTAGGGTTCCTGGTAGGATAATATGGGTGTATGTTCTGCACCGGGTCGGAATTGTTGGCTCCAAATTTCTGTTATTGAGGAAGGTACCATTCGATTGTGGTTGAGTTTATTCATGTTCTGGAGTGATCTATGAGTAACTCTTCGGTGTTGCGAGGAGTGCTGATTATTGGTTATATGCACATATCGTGCGGTTTTAATTGGGCGTTATAGCTATATTTGAGTAAGGTAAGTAATTGGGTGTTGCGGGATTGAGACGTGTTGGTTATATACCTTCTGTTTCGGGTGGCATGGTATCGTCCCGTTTCCCCCGTGGTTATGGCAATGCACTTTGAGTACTTGATGTCGAATTTCGAATGGTTATTGATTTTGGGCAAGGTGTCTTGAAGTATTTCAAGTGGACCAGCTTTGGATGAGATCGCGCAGTGTAGCGGAGTTATGTAGGGGTATGACCTTTGGTATTGGATACATGTGTTTTTGATTTTTACGGTGTGTGCCAGGCTGTTAGTATGATATGGTGATGGTAATTGTTAATGGCAGGATAGTCCTCTCGTGTGGATCTTTTATATAATTTGATTAAATTGGGAAGTTGCTGTTAAGTGCACAAGTTGCACAGGCTTTGGCTTCGAATTGTATCGATGTGTCATGTTATCAGGGTGGTTGTGATGGATGAGAAGAGGTCATTGGACCTTGAATGAACATTTTCTGAATTTTCTACAGCATAGTTGGAAGGATAAATATCGGGAGTCGGCTTAGAAATCTGCTATAATTCCGGTTTGGGAAGGGGGAGTTTCATGTCTGGCTGATCGGACAAATGGTTGTTAGTTCTACGTGCTTCTTTCATCATCAGCAGTATATGGAAGTGTTAGAGCGAGGCGGTTCTTGATAAGAGGTTATGTACCGGTATTGGGTTGTTCTGAGCAGTTATTGTGGTTAAGAGTTATCGCTATGAGTGTTTGAGTCGCGCGGTGTATTACGTGATTTCATCTAGGGTGCAAATATGGCTTGATTCAGCATGTTCGGACTTGTTCAGTTTATAGTTATCGAAATTATGATCTTGTATATTATTTCAGAAGTGGGAACTTGGTTCTAAGGTTTATGGGCCTGGATTTGGATTTCTAAATTTCAACGGTATTGTGCTATTGGACCTATATGGGATAAGGTGACGTGGGATCACCCCCGGGTATGTGCATGGTAAGCTACGTAATCGTTTGATGGTGTTGGAGAACAACTCTTGTCATGTTCGAGGACGAACGTATGTTTAAATGGGGGAGGATGTAACGACTCGGACGGTCGTTCCGAGAGTTTAGCTCTGTTTCCCCCATTTCTACATTTGTCATATATTGCTAGCCTGTTTTTGTTGTGTTGGGTCAGTGTGTTTGGGTTTGGAGTGGTTATGGTGAGAATTGAGGCATTTAGTCTCTCAAGGTAGCCTAATAGTTGAGAAAGTCAATTGAGAGTTGACTTATTGGTTAACGACCTCGGAATACGGATTTTATGGCGCATATGGTTCTGTTAGGTGAATTGGGACTTAGAAGTGTGTACGGAATGGAGTTTTGATGTCTAGTGTAGAATTAGGCTTGAATTGGCGAAAGTTAGTTTTTGGCGATTTCCGGTCGGCAGTGGAAAATAGGCTATCGGGGTCGGAATGGAATTCCGGAAGTTGGAGAAAGTCTGCAATGTCATTTTGAGTATGTGTCAAAAATTTCAAGTCAATCGGAGGTGTTTTTGGTTGGTTTCGGCGTCGTTGGCGAAATTTGGAAGTTTCAAAGTTCATAGGCTTGAATTTGATGTACTTTTGGTATTTTCATGTTGTTTTTGGTGTTTCGAAGGCTCAACTAAGTTTGAATAATGCTATGAGGTATGTTGGTATGTTTGGTTGAGGTCCCGAGGGCCTCGGGTGTGTTTCGGATGGTTAACGGACCAACTCTTGGCTTGAAAACTGGGCAGATTTTTGCTGGTGTGAGTTTCTAGTTTCCTTCTACGCGATCGTGGGAGGGTGTTTGCGATCACGTAGACCTAGCTGGGGATGGAAGGATTTTTGTTATATGTGATCAGGTGGTGCAGGTCACGATCGCGTGAGTGTGAGGTTGTTGTGCAGTGCGATCGTGTGGTGTTGTTCGCGTTCGCATAGAGTTAAAAGGGCGCGTGAGTGGGCTGAACCGTTGTTCTTCATGATCGCGTAAAGTGGTTTGCGATCGCGTGGTTTTATGTCCTGCTAAATCACGATTGCGTGTGGATGTCTGCGATCGCATAGTGTAATTTGATGGGGTAGAATATTTGTTCTTCGCGATCGCAGTGAAGAAAGAGGCCTGGGCAGTCAATTTTTAAGTTCTATTTCGGGGGTTCTTGGCCATAACTTGTTTTTCCATTAGAGAGCTCGGGGGAAGGACATTCTGGACGAGCTTTTCAGCGAGGTTCTTGTGGTAAGTGTTCTTCAATCATTTTTGGTTCAATTTCATGAATTTTTCTTGATTTTCACCATGCAATTTGAGGAATTACTGTAGAAAAGTTGGGGAAAATGGGAGGAAATTTTGGAAAACTTTTGGTGTTTTGAGTGGGCAATTGAGGTCAGATTTTGGTAAATTCTGTATGGGTAGACTCGTAAGGGAATGAGGATTCTAGTGATGCAAATTTTATCGAATTCCGAGACGTGGGCCCAGGGCTCGAGTTTGGCCGAATTTCAAGATTCTTGTATAATTTGATAGTTTTCGATTGGGTTGCGTTCCTTTAGTATATATTGATGATGTTGAACTGTTTTTGGCTAGATTCTGTGCAATCGAGAGCCAATTTGAGGGGCAAGAGCATAGCGAACTAGTGTTGTGGCCCGGTAGAGGTAAGTAATGGTTATAAATCTTGTCATGGGGGTATGAAACCCCAGACTACATATTTCTCACTGGTTTTATAATGGCGCACATGTCGGATGACGAGTATGTGGTGCGCACTAATTTTTTTGATTGGACTAGGTCCTCCGCGGCAACTAATGAGTTGCATGTTTTACTCAAAACTTAATGATAAATTATGTTCTAAAGATTGTTGAAATATTTGGGCTATAAGTCGTGTTTGGGGCCTCGTGCCGATCTGTTTAGACCCCTTGGGGGCTTTTTACTGCTGTTTTCCTCACTATTTGTTGATGATTTCACTCAGCCACATTGTGCTTACTATTTTCGAAACTCAGCCTGATTTACACTACTTGGAGATTTAAAAATGATGTTTGGGTCGAGTACCCTGTTTTACTGATTCGTCCGAGGGGCTTTTTGAGTGGTTCTGCTGAGTGAGGCCGAGGGCCTGATTGTGAGGATGTGATACGCCATGAGATGGCTTGATATTAGCGCTTGGGCTGAAGGAGCCCCTCCGGAGTCTGCACACACCCCCAGTGATCGCACCGAGTGCCAAGTGCCGAGTGTCGAGTGTCGAGTGACGAGTGACGAGTGATTGGGAGGTATGAGTGATTGTGAGGTGCTGAGTGATTGTGAGGTGCTGAGTGACTGATTATGAGTGACTGTGAGGCATGCCCGAGGGGATGATTATGATACATGTTTTGCCCGAGGGGCTACTTATGATTTTACTACTTTCACTCTGAGCTTATGAAATATGTTTTGCCCGAGGGGCCTCTATATGATTCATTTCATTTTCATACTAAATCTTTCGGCGTGAAGTTGTTGAAAATATACATTCTTCAAAGGATTTTTCTGAAGTTGGTTTTAAGGCATGATGATTTCATATATCTATGTTATACTGTTGGAAAGAAAGGTTGTGCATCTTGTGAATTGATGACATTGGTTTTTATGTGTTTCTTGCTGCTCAGACCTGATTTATTTTCATTACTATTGAGTTGGTGTACTCACATTACTCCTTGCACCTTGTGTGCAGATTCAGGTGCTAGGGCAGGGTGAGCTGCCTATCTGTTCCAGAGATTCTCAGAGGTTTGCGAGGTGGTTGCATTCGTCCGCAGTCCTGCTCCCTCTCCCGCTTACTATTATAGAATTTATTTTCTTTTGAGTTGTATATTTTATATAGATGCTCATGTCTAGTGACTCCGGGTTCTCGGGAGTTGTATTTAATATTCAGTATAGCTTTAACCATCTTATAAATGTTTAAAGTAAACCTTTATGGGTAATCAGTATAGTAAAGATGTAAATGGAAGCTTATTATGATTCGAGTGTAGTTTTGGCTGGCCTCGTTCCACGATAGGCGCCATCAAGAATGGCCTAGATTTGGGGTCGTGACACAACAATAATGATGTGCAATAATGAGAGACCCTCAGGCCATGGCATGGTGTCTTCTAGCTATGAGGATGATGCCTTTGGACTATGACGCCTTGGGACAAAATGGCGATGTTTCGGCCCATGAGATGAAAAGACATGATGCTTGGACATATGCGACGTGAAATAAGATAGAGCTTAGTCTTGTATAAGATTGGGGGAGATCTTAGCCCCGGGAAAGTAGAAAATAGTACTAGATTTTAAGTAGAATAGCATTTGGTACCATGCAAGGAAAGGTAGAGCTTAGCCTTATGCAATTAGGGAGGCAATGCTTAGCCTCATGCAAGAAAAGGATACTGGGCTTAGTCTCATGCAAAGAAAAGGAGACAGTGCTTAGTCTCATGCAAAGAAAGGCAATGCTTAGCCTTATACAATTAGGGAGGACATGCCTAGCCTCATACAGGAAGAGGAGACTGGGCTTAGTCTCATGCAAGGAAAGGCAATGCTTAGCCTTATGAAATTAGGGAGGCAATGCTTAGCCTTATGCAAGAAAAGGATACAGGGCTTAGTCTCATGTAAAGAAAGGCAATACTTAGCCTTAGGGAGGCAATTCTTAGCCTCATGCAAAAAAAGACGATGAATGATAGCAGAGCATTTCTTAGCTGGAGACGTGTTTGTATTTGGCAACTTGTCGTTATGATTTTTGATGTGTGTGTATTTGCCAATGTTCTTGTTCCTGCATCCAAAGAAAAATCGTGAGTTTTGCGAGGAAGGTTGATTCGTGCCTTTGCTTACTTGCTTTACTTTGCTTTTGCCCTGCATCGAGATCCTGTTCAAGTTACCCTTGGTAGCATCTTGTTGTTTATAAAACAAAGTTTTCGAGAAAAATATGTGGGTGCATTTGATTAATATATTTATTAAAAAAACATAGTAGTATTAGATGAACCAATGACTGTGACACTTTAGAGACATTTGTCGCGCCCCCTTTTTTCCTCTTTTTTCGGATTAGTCAGGGTTTTTGACATTATTGGGACAACTCATTTTCTTTTGGAAAAAGGGATGTAAGAAATTCGAAGAGTTGCCACCTAACGAATTAAGGTGCGTTAGGGAACCTATTACGGGTCATTTATAACACTAATTGTATAACCAGAGATTGGGTAAGGGCTTGAAGTTACTTCAAGGGGAAGGTGTTAGGCAACCGTCGAAGTCCACAACTATGGGTCCCGGCCAAACTTACTTTGTGAATCAATCAGGTGCAGATAAGCAGTCTAAGCACACATATGTAAACAAGTAAAGGTTTTAACAGATTAGCAGTCTAAGCACACATATGTAAACAAAAAGGTTTTAACAGATTTGCAGGCTAAGCACACATATGTAAACAAGTAAAGGTTTTAATAGATTAACAGTCTAACCACACATATGTAAATGGGTGAAAGGGGTCCTAAGTTATTTATACTATAGGATCATATCCATGCAATGCCCAGTAATCACTCCTCAATGAGGGGTTACACGTTGCATTAGTACACAGGTCATCATATCCTTTTCTACCTATTATCCCATCCCTTAGCGGTTATATAAGCGAGTTGATTAACGAACTCTAAGCGTGCTGTTACCCGTTCCTTCCTTGTGGTCCCGGAGGAGTTTAGGACCTCTAAATTTAGGCAATTCTAGACAATCCTAAGGTGTTTTAAAAGGGAAAAAATCTAGGCGACAAAAAAAAAAACATGTAGGACTTGCCAAATAAAGGGAAAGAAGCTAGAAGGCTCATGTTTACCTCCACATGTATATAGAAAATAAGCAGCACGTCTCAAACACAGAGTTCAAATAAATTCTTTAGAGAAATCCCAAGAAAGGATATCTAGGTGAGAATTAATACGCAGAACATGCAGCACTGTTTAAGAACTAAATAACAGGGTCCTAATAAGTTTGCCTATTGATTTCCAAAACATGTTAGACTTAAGCAGTTTATAAACAATCAGAACACAGTTTCTCGTTTTTTTTTACAAGGGGATTAATTACCTTAGGCTTGCCTAAGCGTGGGACTATATGCAATCCTAGTTACAGGAATTGTTTAACAGTTTGAGATTATTCAACCTGTGAGCATGGTGACCTAGGTGATATAGATTATACCCCATTTGTATGTAGAGACATAATACCTACGCGTGAAGTTTTTTAAATATTTTCATGGACAATTATTTATTTAGTCGAAATAGACATGGTTTAAACAAATACAAAAAAGAGTTCCCTAAAACATGGTATCTAATGCATACAAAGGATGACTATTTTTTATTAAGGCAGGATTATTAACCCAGTAGCAGGATCTCTAAGTGAGAGTACTTATGCAGAATTAAAGCATGGAATAGTGATATGTAGTATACTGAAGCAATAAACGTGAAGACCCTAAGAACAGGATATCTAATGCACAGGTTTAACATGGTTTGGATGCAAATAAACACGTCAACCCTAGAACATGATTTCTAATGCAGATTTGCAGAATGTAAAGCCTATAGACATGATTTCTACTCGGCTTTACCCACAGTATCATACAACTACCCTCCCTTTTCATTAGTCACCCCAATATATGTTTACAAATAATTATTACAGACCAATGATTGAATAAATTACATAAATAAAATAAAAATTAAGCTATAGGGAGCCTGAAGCAGGCCCAAAGCAAACCTGGGAGTACCAGGCCTTCAATAGTCTCAAATGCCAAGGATTTCATAGCCAAGTTTGTGTCCAGGTGTGTCAGCATTCCCTAAGGACCTCAAGGATCCCGGGCAGTGCTCACACCTAGATTTTTTCACAATAAAGACTGAGTATGTGCAGTGTGGAATGGCCAGCCCCAGTGTGCCAGAGTTCGGAGGAATCTCAAGAGGATTCCAAGGCAGTACACAAACTGGAGGGGCAGAATCTAGGGACTTAGGAGTAAAGTGAGAGTGCGTGACATAGTTTTGAAAAGGTTTTGATAAGAAAAAAGTATTGAAATGACTCTATAAGAAAGAGGTTTACTAAAAAAGTAGAACTGATTTAGTAGTAAAAGTAGTTTGAAAACAATGTGAACACTTATAGAAAATCAGCAAACAACCTAATTGGCTACAGAACAAACAGGTCCAATAGCACTTCAAAACGAATTTCACACAGGGGTTATGGGAATTGGGGAAACATAGAATACACATCAGTGTATAGTGGCAGCACATAAACAACAGAATGCACAAAAGTTTTCAAGAGTTTTATAGGATTAAGAAGTTATTCATACAATTGGTGGCAGAGACATAGAGCAAAGATCAAAGAATAACCATGTGGAAAACATATTGGACCAGTTAAGCATAGAGCCAGAGTTACTTTGGTATACTAGACACCTTAGCAAAGCAGATTAAACCAGAACCTAAGTAAACAGATTAGGAAAACAATCATAAGCATTCCTAATTCAAACATGCTGGCATACTTAACAAGAAGATTGAAACATGTTGGATAAAGCAGTTGGCAGAATTAGACATACTAATCACAGGTTTAACACAACCAAATTCAGACATGCTAGGTGAACAGTAATTAAGCAATGTAATTTAGACATGCTAGTTACATATTAGACAACAAGATAGTAAGCAGGAACAAGACTGGAAATCAATAAACTAAAGCAGCAATAGAACACATAGAGTTTGGACTTTGAAATTTGATTAGAACATACCAGTTAAAGAGGGAAAGCATAGAGTATAGAGCAGAAGTTGTATAATAACCAGCCTTCGCTTACAGCCGGCTAGAACAGTAAAACTTGCAAGTAACAGAGAAGAGTAAAGAGAGCCTTTTAAGTGTAAGAGAGTTTCTTTGAACTAGTGTTCGTGTCCCAGAAGTGAAAATAGAGGAGATTATATATAGTAGTTAAGAGCAAAACAGAATAAGGTAAAGGAGATCAATCACTCAGCAATTAAGGAAATCACTGAATCAATTCACACGCCCAATCAGTATAGTCTTCCCTTAATTAAGGGTAATTACCCAACGGTAAGGACATGGATTAATTAAGGCAAGAGGTTCACATCATACCAAATAAAGGAGTACAGAATAAAATAATCAGGGGTCTAATTAAGGAAAGAATCATGTTAAGGAATCAGTAAATATACTGGCAATCAAATAAGGTTAGAATGACTAATTAAAGTCGTGAATAAGGGAAATAATCAAGAATCAGCACATAAGTTTAGCAGAGCATATCAGTAAATCAGAATTCAAAATAATACTGATTTAAGGGAGGAAAATATAGGTTTCCACAAATAAACGAATAGGCTAAATAAATTTCATAAACACAGAAATCAGTCGAGAAATCGAATCAGAAACCCTAATAGAGACGTACTAGGGTAAAAATAACAAGGCATTTAAATTAGACTAAGGATAAATCATGAGAATCAAATCACAGAACGAAACAGTGTAACAAGTAACACGGTCAAGCTCAGAATCCAAGCAAAAATATTAGAAAATTGGGGTTTTATCATAAATCAACTAAAATCCAAACAATCTTAGAACCAGTAACACTTAGGATCAATGATTAAACACTCAAAATTAGAAAATCTTTGAGAAGGTGAGTTCAGTAAACCCTAGATTTAATCAAAACGAGGAATCAATCGAAAAGCCAAAAGATTTTTATGAAAAACATGTGAAATAGGTTCGATTCATCAGATTTGAGAAGATCAGGGATAAAAAATTAGGGTTTTTAGGAATAATACATAAATGAAGACATAGGTTTAGAAATCCATAGGTTTAGGCGAAAAATAGAAAGATCTTACTCAAAATCGAGCCATGGCCGCCTGAAACAGGCGAAACAGGATCAAAGTCATAAGTGGACTAGCCTTGGCCCCTTGAGGACCTCAGAGACAGCAAAACCCGGCGTAAGAGATCCATGAGAGGACTGAGGGTGGTGAGGAACCACTATGGTTGACGGTGGAGAGTGATGGCGAGGGAGAGTTAGAGTTAGGTCAGAGAGGATTTGGAGCGGAGGGGAAGGGGCGATGGCGGAGTGTAAGAGAAAATGAAAAGGTTTAGGGGGGTCATTAGGTTTAATTAAGGAAGGGGGGACCTGGACCGTTGATCAAAAATGATCAACAGTCAGGATTAGACGGGGTATTGGGTTGGGGCGGATTAAGGTTTGGGCCTAAGGGATTGGGCTGGTTAATATTAGGCTAAAATTGAAAAAATAAAAAAGGTTGTTTGTTAAATACCCAAAGTAATTGAATAAAATTTAATTTGTAAAATTATTAACTAATTACAAAAGTGATTTTATGTATGGAAATGTTTTTAAAAGTAATTATTTAGTATTTAAAAATGTAATGGACTAATTTCCGGTAAAAATAACATGAAAATTATATGCATGGGCTATAATTGCAAAGTTATTGTGATTATAGCCAAAAAGGTGTCAATTTGGCTATTTATGGAATGATTTGGACTCAATAGGACCATAATAGTAATATTAAATCAAGATAGGTTTTTGAAACCATTTGTGATGCAATTTTATGATTATTTATAAAAAATAAAATACTGAGCCAATTAATAAAAAAATGTAAGAAATACTGGAAAAATACCAATTGGTGCTAATGCATGATTTTGAAGACATATATGCAATTAAAAAATTATTTTGGTAAAAATTGGGTATCAACAGCTGCCCCTCTTCACCCGGAAAGGATGAAAGAGTTGTCGGGTAAAGATATGATGGCTAATTTCGACCGAGCGAAACAGTTTGAGATTTGGGCTGCACTCTAGCTTCTGAGCTGCCTACATATCCCTGGTTTTACAGGAATCAGGTTGTGTGTAGTTCTGGATCCATCGGCAAAATATATCGATGAAGTCATCACAAGAACGGACACAATGTTTCGGGATAGGCGAAGAATGGGTTATGGTGAGAGGCCAGGTTTTGAGATAACTGAAGGAAATGGAGCGGGATTGCAGTTGATTACCGATCCACCTACAAGTAAAGGATACCACAAGCATATATTCGTGCGGAAATTTAAACATGATGTAGGTTCCCTTCGGACCATGAAAACTATTTTCGGACGGTTGAGGATGACGTCCTTAGACCATGACGTCCTGGGCCGTGAATTGTTCGGTGAGAGATTCGCGGCCCATGAAATGATGTTCTTGGGCCATGAAGATGGTGCCTCCGAACCATGACGCCTTTGAATAAGTATATGCAAGTTTGAGAGATCCTCAGGCCATGACATGGTGTCTTCCGTCTATGAGGATGATGTCTTTAAACTATGACGCCTTTGGATAGGTTGGTGATATTTCAGCCCATGAGATGCAATAATATGATGTCAACAAGACAAGGCTTAGTCTTGTGAAGTGGAGGGCAGAGCTTAGCCTGAAAGAAGAGCAAAGTAGATAATGCCAGAGAGACAGCGCTTAGTCTCGGCGAAAGAATGTAAACAGGAGGCAGAGCTTAGCCTCATGCAGGTATGGAGACAGAGCTTAGTCTCATGCAAATGAAGACAGAGATTAGCCTTATGCAGATGGAGGCAGAACTTAGCCTCATGCAGGATGCGGAGGTAGAGCTTAACCTCATGCAAGGTGGAGACAGAGCTTAGTCTCATGCAAGATTCCCATGCAAATGAAGGCAGAGATTAGCCTTATGCAAAGGGAAGGCAGAGGTTTTCCTTATGCAAATGGAGGCAGAGCTTAGCCCCATGCAAGATATGGAGGTAGAGCTTAACCTCATGCACGATGTGGAGACAGAGCTTAGTCTCATGCAAATGAAGGTAGAGATTATCCTTATGCAAATGGAGGAAGAGATTATCCTTGTGCAGATAGAGGCAAGGCTTAGCCTCATGCAAGATATGGAGGTAGAGCTTAACCTCATGCACGATGTGGAGACAGAGCTTAGTCTCATGCAAATGAAGGTAGAGATTATCCTTATGCAAATGGAGGAAGAGATTAGCCTTGTGCAGATAGAGGCAAGGCTTAGCCTCATGCAAGATATGGAGGTAGAGCTTAACCTCATGCAAGATGTGGGACAGGACTTAGTCTCATGCAGATGAAGGCAGAGATTAGCCTTATGCGAGTGCGGAAGGCAAATATTATCCTTATGCAAGGGAAGGCAGTGTTTAGCCTTATGCAGAAAGTAGAATGAATAGTAGATAGTAGCAAAATTTCTTAGCTGGTAGCAGATTTTGATAACGCGATTTGTGAGGATTGTGACTTTGCAGAATATCTATCCTTTGTCCCTGCATACAAAGAAAAATCGTGAGTTTTGTAGATGGGGGAGGTTGATTTGTGTCCCCACTGGCTTTGCTTGTCCTTCTTTACTTGGTCTGATGATCCCGTTTGCATCATCGGGGTAGCGTTTGGCTAAAAAAATTTACCTTACAAGCAAGCATGCATAGTTTTGTAAAGACATAATAAAAATGTACTTTAAGAATTTTAGATGAACTAACGATCGTGACAAGATCTAAGACATTGCAACCTCTTTTGCTATGGAATTTTGAGGGTCCTCCTCAAAATTCTGCCCCAGTTAGATGGATTGACATCTCTGACTGTTGTACATGCTACGATCAGCTGAACTTGCTTCAGAATTTTAAGGGTCCTCCTCAAAATTCTACTCCAGTTTCCAATTGTGGAGGAAATAAGATTTTTATTGAATTGTGACCGAACCCACAGGGCTGCCTACGTATCCCCTCTTAAACGGGAATCAGGTCGGGCGTAGTTCAATTTACATCATTTGAGAAAAGTATAAAGAGTTACACATAGTATCGCTTGACTGCATCTGAATTGATCGGTTTTGGCCAAACTTCTCCGTCCATTTCTGCAATTATGAGAGCTCCTCCTGTCAATACCCTGTGAACCATGTATGGACCCTGCAAGTTGGGAGAGAATTTCCCTTTGGCTTCATCTTGATGCGAAAAGATCTTCTTCAACACCAGCTGCCCCGGTGTGAACTGTCTAGGCCTGACTCTTTTGTTGAAGGCTCTGGTCATTCTGTTCTGATAAAGCTGTCCATGACACACTACATTTATTATTTTCCCGTCTATAAGGTCTAGTTGCTCATAAAGGCTCCTTATCCATTATGCATTACTGAGTTCGGCTTCTTGGTGGACACATCGGATTGGTAGGTAGCTTAACCCTGTCATATCGTCGTATGACCATGCAAATATATCCTCAGATTTTTTCAGGAACCGAGTGTATTCTTCTTTCTCTGACAGTGACAAATGGATGCTTATGCGGGTTTCCTTGACGGTTTCGGAATCTCCCAAGTTGATTACCTCGGTCTCGTCCATATTGGACTTAGGCTTGTTCTCAAAGTCCTCTACATCTCTTACGATTTCCTTGGGTATGATATATTCTTCTGAATCACTGTCCTTTTGTTGCGTTATCTCATTGCATGTACAGTCATTGGTTCATCAAGACAGGAAAATAGTAATGATATATAGATAAAAGTATGAGAGAAAGATGATAATAATTAATATCGATTCATTGAAACATAAAAGCGATTTTCAATAATTTAAACAAATGTTTTGGAATACTGGGGATTTTATTTAAAACAGAAAAATGCGGAAAGGAAATCATTAGCGAATAAATAAACAGCATTTTTTCAGCCTTGCTACCCCGAGATTCGTCGGGCCCTAGATGGTCTGACAGTCCAGTTTCTGAGGAATGATCCCTTGCTCACGGCTTGGATGGTAGGTCCTTCATCCTCCTCCTCCTCCTCAACAATGACACAACAATCCATATCCTCGTCTTCCAAGAATAAGTTCCTTAAGGCTGCTAATGCTTCTTCCTCCTCTAGTCCCCCTATGACGTCGGCTTGCTGGAAAGTCTATTCTAGATGCGGTATCAGCTTCTCCAATGGATAGTAAGGACCGTGATATGGTGGCGTCTAGTCATCGTACTCTTTCCAAGTGTACTGGTAGCACAGGCCAAAGGTAGTGTCATGACGCTTCAGCTGTATCGGCTTGGAAATGCCTTGAAGATCCTTACCAAGACCCTTGACAGGTTCGTATCCGCTCCAATTCATTATTCTTTCAATATTACCACTTCACCACTTATCATTGTCTATTTCATTAACCCGCTCGATGTGGTGGTAATATTCTCCACCAAGCCTTCTTCTACCTTCAGTTACTGGGATAGTTTGGCGGATGTAGATGGGGTTGCTCCCATCCCCATGGATAATGACTTCTTGATGACTCCACTCGAATTTTACCGCCTGATGAAAAGTTGAGGCCACAGCCCCAGCGGCATGTATCCATGGGCGTCCTAGTAACAGATTATAGGACGCGGATATATCTAACACCTGAAATTCAACCTCAAACCATGTAGGCCCCATCTGCAAACGGAGACTGATTTCTCCCATGGTGGACCTTTGAGACCTGTCGAAAGACTTTACATTCATGGATCCTTCTCGTAATTCGTACAGTCTCTTGCCCAACCTCTTTACTGTTGTCAATGGGCAAATATTAAGGTTGAACCCTCCATCAATCAGAACACTGGTAATGAAGTAATCTTCACATTGCACGGTAATGTGCAGTGCCCTGTTGTGACTCAAGCCTTCGGTTTGTAGTTCATCCTTGTGGAAAGTAATCTTGTGATTTTCTAATACCTGCCCCACCATGTTAGCCATCTCTCCGCTTGTGATGTTGTTAGGCACATAAGCTTCATTCAACACTTTTATCAGAGCACTCCTATGTGCTTTCGAATTCTGCAGCAATGATAAGATAGATATCTGGGCCGAAGTCTTGTTCAGATGATCTATGACTGAGTACTCTCTGGCTTGCACCTTCCTCCAGAGGTCATCCGGTCCAATCTCAATAACGGGAGGCCTGCTAGAAACCTGTTTGCGGGACTCTCCCAAGTGTTCGGGTGTGAAGACCCTTCCAGTCTTGGTCATCCCCTGTGCAACACCAGCTTCTTCTACCTTGAGCTTTCCTTTCCTTCTAGCTTCAGCTACGTAATCCCAGGGCACGTCATTAGTGTTGAAGGGCTTCATAGTTGATACTGTCACTATAATTGGTGTGGCTACCTTTACTTCGAATGGAACAGGAGTCACCGCAGGTGGTGCTATTTCAACCTCGAATAGTGCGGGCGTATCTGTAGGCGGTGATATCTCAAACTCGAACGGGACTGATGTAGTCACCTCAGCCTCTCCTGACGGTTGTATCTGCATTATGATGGGATTAAGGGTAACCACTGGTTTCTTGGGATCGTCACCTTCTTTGATCAAACCAATTGACCCCTCTGGGTCCTATTCTTCATCTATTTCTATCACATTGACGCCTTCACCCCTATGATCTGGGAGAGGGTTATTGCGAACATTAGGAGCAGCTTCCTTAGCTTGAATGATTTTGTTGTCGATCAGAGCCTGGACCTTATCCTTCAACAAGCAGCATTCATCGATGGTATGTCCCTTTATGCCAGAATGGTATGCACAGGTTTTTTTTGGATTGACCCATTGGGATGGATTCTCTGTGGCTACAGCAGGGATGGGAGAGACGTAACCAGCAGCTTTTAGCCTTTCATACAGCTGGGCTCGGCAATGGAGGTATACTGTTTGGGTGGCCTGCAATCAAAGTTTGGCCGAGATCTTGGGAAGTTTTGACGAGCTGGAGGTGACTGAAAGTGAGATGGTTGGGAGTTGTATGTGTGATAGGTAGTGGCTGGTTGGGAGTATCTGGGAGATGTGGGTTGATATGTAGGTGGAGGTGAAGGTTGATATGTGGGTGGAGGTGTTTGGTATGTGAGTGGAGATATTCGATACATCAGTGGAGATTTGGGTCCCTGTGCAACCATTACCGCTCCTACGTCTTTCTTCTTGGATATACCACCGGCTGCAGTGCTTTGTTGGTAGCTTGTAGTGCTTTAAAATTTGTGGCCATCCCACTCTTGATGCCCTCTTCAATCCTTTCACCCAGCTTGATGATGTCAGAGAACTTGTGATTTTCAATTACCATCAGTCTTTCATAATATTGCGGGTCCTGTGCCCTGACAAAGAATTTGTTCATCTGTTCTTCATCTAGTACCGGCCTAACCTTGGCCGCTTCTGACCTCCAACGAGTGGCATACTGGCGAAAGGTTTCAACGGGTTTCTTCTTGATATTTTGGATGTAAAATATGTCTGGTGCATTTTACGTGTTGAAACTGAATCGGTCCATGAAATTTGAGGCCATACTCACCCATTTAGGTCACTACTTGGGGTCCTGGCTGATGTACCAAGACAAGGCATCCCCAGAGAGGCTCCTCATGAACAATTTCATCCGGATCTTTTCGTCTCTTCCAACTCCGACCAGTTTGTCACAATAGGTCCTCAAGTGGACCCTAGGATCCCCAGTACCGTCGAACATCTCAAACTTGGGAGGTTTGTAACCCTCCGGTAGTTCCACATCAGGCTGTATACAGAGATCTTCATAATTCAATCCTTTGATTCCCTTACCTCTTTCCCTGCCTTAAACTTGGCTAGTCAATTTCTTGAGTTCTTCGGCCAAGTTCTTAATAAGCATATCCTTCTCACTGGATTCCGGTGTGTAAGAGAAGGGTTGAGTGGAATGAGGTAGAGTCTCCACGTATATGGGTTATTCTGGTGGCCTGGTGCCTGAGCATAGAGGTGATCGTTGGTGGAGTTTTGTGGTTCAGGAGTGATGGGTGGGGTGCTTCGGGGAGTGTGACAGGTATTTTCTTGGTATTGTGGTGGGATGGTTTGATTTTGCGGTGGAGTTATATAGTGGTGAGTTGCAGGAGGATTCTGTTTGTTGGGGGTAATCTGAGGTGGTGCGAGGTTTTGAGTGTTCGGGTGGCTGACATCCGGAACACTAAGTGAGAAGGAAAAGTTTGCTAGGTTCCGAATATGCTCAAGTTCTCCTTGAAGTTTCAGTAGCCTTTGTTCAAGTTACGACACAGCATCATTCTGGACCTGAGTACCCCGACTGTCCGAAGCCTCTGGGTGTTCAATTGGTGTAGCGTTTTCCTTTATGATGTTATTCAAGTCTTCCATCTTGCCCTTGACTTCGCCTTTGGGTGGACTAGAAGGAGGAGATGGTGGAGGGCCCCTGGATCTTGTATGATATGCTGATGATGCCAAAATGCACGAACCAACCTTTGGGGAAGGGGAATAATCAAAAGAAATAAAATAAAAACAAAAGGTAACAAATCAGTAAGGGTTATGACGAAAGTATTTGCAACATTTAAGCACATATTGCAGGAATGTAAATGCGCGTCTTAATTTGGGAGCCTCGTTGTGCCCGAGGTAGGCCTAGCGACAAGTTGATTTGGAGAACATAGATACCAAAATGCATCATATCATTAATGTAAATAGAAGAATCCCGAAACAATACTAAAATAACAAATAGGAAATAAGTCACAAATGGCACTTGGCCTTATTACATTTATGAAAGTGAAAAGGTAAATCTAGCCTATTTGGTCCCAGAAGGACCTTCCCCAAATTCGATATTCTTGATTCCATCGAACAAGTTCCCCTGCTCGCGCAGTCCCAGCAGTAGGTACGCTCTAGCCAGGTGTCCTCCTTCATTCCCCTCAGCGTTCTGGAAATCCTCGATCCTTTTGATGACTTTGCCCTCCAATTCCACTATGCCTCGCTCCAGATATTCCAGCTTCCTGTTGGAAAGGACAACCATCTCTTTCCATTCTTCGATCAGCCTCTTGTTGGTTTCATGTATTTCCTGGTGCTCGTTCTCGAAATCGAGGATCCTTTTGCGCAGCCTGTTGTACTTGACCTGAGCCTCAGCATCCTCATCTATGATTTTATTGCCTCGGCTGATTCCCCGCCTCACTATCCCGTCCAAGTTGTCTTCCAGTCATGCCTGGTAGAAAGGTGCACATCTTGCATGGTACCTGTCTTGTTCAATAGTATTCTTCTCTATGACGATTTTGCAGTGCCACATGTGTTGAGCTTGGCACTTGTAGGGTACGTCTTCATCCTGGAAATCCGCTCTGAAGTGACCCATCTTGGCAACTCTTGGTACAACTTGTTTTCTGCCTGCCTGCCTCATGACTCAGAGAGGAACATAGGGATATATACCTCTCAACCCGATCAACACTAAGTGTGGTGCATCCTTGGATCTGATGATAAATTCGTCTTCGTGAACCACTTGAACATCCATTGCACCTGTTGTGAGCATGTGATTTTTCACCCACCATACACTCCTACAAAATTCAATAAAAATAAATTAATTCCACAAATTTTTGTTGAATTTTAGTGTTAATTGTGAATTTATTTTGCATTGCATATTCATAATTCATCCTTTAAAATTATTTAAATTTGGGTAATTAGGCGCATCATTATTATCAAGGAATTATATATTCATTATTTGTAATTAATTAAATAAAATAACAAACAGATGATGATTATTTGATGTAATGTAGTTTTAGTAACTAATTGCTAAATTTAGTCATTTCTCCGAACAAATTGTGAAAATTGATTTTTTCAAATTAATTGTTTCACCCTTAATTTATTTACCAATCAATCTCTAAATAGACTGAGTTAGAATTAATTAATACATTTTTGTGGAGTTTTAAGTTAATTTAAATTAATTAAGTAGTTTAGATTAGTTTAAAAAGAGAATTAAATCGGACCTGGACCAAGAAATACCCAAGCCCAATCCCTATCTCTATACACTCAAACAACCCAGCCCAAATCCCATAGCCCACCTGACCTGCCCCTACACTACCCATACGACCCCGTTTAATTAAGGATCAATCCCAGTCATTGATTGAGTTAGATCAAACGGCTGGGAACCCCTCTCACACCCACTATAAAACTGTCCAAACACTCACCACCCCCATCATTTCGTTCAAAGCTTAACCCCCCAAAACCCTAGCCGCCCCCCCATCCCTCCATCTCTCTCTCTTCTGTCTCAACCAAACCCTAGCAGCCCTAGGGTTCCGCTGACCGGAAATCGCCTCCGGCGGCGGAACTTCTCCAATCGACCCCAACTTTTAACCAGATGATCCTCACCCTCCCCTCAGTCACCTCCCGTCATTGATTCAACCAAAATACCACCCAAAATCACCCGATTTCAGATCTAAGAATCTGAAAAACCTAAAATGCTACAACAGTCGACTTCGAACGATTCAACGATTCGGACCTACATGAGTCAGTTGCTCTTGATAAGAGCAATTGATTCATGTGGGTTTGACTCGTTTTCAAACCCTCCGGAATCCGGCCAAGGTCCGACCATTTCACTCTTTCCGGCCAAACCCTTGAATGGGTATTCTCTTTCCCTCCTTGTTATTTTCGCGTGTTATTAAAACAAAATCTCATGTCAATCACTGTTTTAGGCTATTTGCTTTTGTTTGATTTGTTTTCTTTTGGTTCTTTTTTTTCTTCTCCTTTCTCTTCTTGCTCGTTGATTAATTATTCTTAATCTGTTCTTGGTTGACTAAGAAGAACCAAAAGCAACAAGATGTTTAACTTAACGGTATTGTTTTACAATAGAACTATATGTTGTAATTCCTTTTCGGCCTTTTTTCTTTTTCTGTTAAAAGAAACCTACCACTATTCGTTTGATATCATTAGGATTAGATTATGTTTCCTTTTACTTGTTTCTCTTAATTAGTTTTGAACCCTGTTCTAGTTTTATCATGTTTAGTTTATTTGGTTTGTCGATTAATGACTAAGATTCTTTGTTAATAATGCCTTTTAGTATATGTTAATTCATTAGTATAAATTAATCAGTACGTGTTAGTTCGTTGTTTAATGAAGTCGCTTTAGGTTTCAGGTTTACTTAATTGTTTCTCCCCTTAATGTGACTACTATTCTAAAATTTGCTTCCTTTTCTACTTGACTGTATTAATCATTAAGGTAGCCAATCAACTGATTAGGTACTTATTAATTAGGTAATTAGGAGATAATTATACTCGATTAACTAAATATACCTTTAAAAACTAATAGTTTAATTAAAAGACTAACTCTAAGAGCCTAATTAACTGGTTAAGCTTGAACTGGCAGTTAAATAAGCAATTAACTAAGTCAAAAAACAAATGATTCACCTAGTCTCACATTTAAATAATTTCAACTCCTTCAACCTAAAAACTAACTTAGGTATCCTCTTGAGTAATTAACTGGAAAGTTTTTTTTTTTTTTGTTTAAAGATAATTAGTTTAGGTTTGATTAACTAAAGCAAATCATTTAACCTAAGTTAAGAAAACTAACTCGACTAACCTTATTTAAGCCCAATTAAACTGATTAATTAATTGATTTAAATCTAAGCTTAATAATTTGTTAAGCCTCTGATTTTAGGTAATCAAATTGAATTAACTTAACTAAGTCAGTTAGCTTAAATTAAGGAATTAAATTGATTGACCTACTTTATTTAATTAACTTAAACATAGATAATTAGTATGAAAACTATCTTTAGGCATTTAATCAATTAACCTTTAATTAGTTAACCTAACCTTGGTTAAAGAACAACTATAAGTCACCTAAGGGACATAACTTGTGTTAGTTAACTAGAGTGAAATGATAACCCAAGCAAGTAACCCTGATTACCTAATGGTAAATACAGGGACTTCAAGGGGTACATTAAGAAATATATATTAGGAAATCATATTGCAAGGGAAAAAAGGTCTTTTAATGAGTAAGAAAGTTCTAGAATAGGGGCAGTTGTCCCAAAGATAGGGTTGACAGCTGCCCTATGTACTATGGAGTGCTGTTTTTCAGCTTTGGATACGGAATATTCAAAAGAATATCCCATTCCCAAATATCCTATAAATAGACTTTCTTTTTACATATTGAGGGACTTTTTTTCGAACCTTTGGGCCCTGCTGAAAATCTGGATATAGAAATTTCATATACGCACACACAGTAGAAATCCTACACTGAAAGAACACTCGATTAGGTATAGAAATATCTGAAAAATCTGGTTTTCTTCAGTCTTGGTATTCTTGAACTTGGGTGGTAGCTGACTGGTTTTTCTGGGTTTTAAAAGTTTATCTTGTTGAAATATGTTTTCTTGCTGGTCTTGCTTCAATTTCTGGTTTTCCAAGCTCTCACTTTCTGGGCTTCTCTACTGCTGGTTTTGTTTCCTGTTAGTTGTTTGTTGATCTCCAGTTTTTAGCATTTGACCTTTATTTGGTCAAATTTTCTGTTGCTTTACTCTTAAAAAGGTATGTATTAACTCTTCTTGTTCTCAATGAAATGCTGGATTGAAACTCTCTTCTTTTACTCACTGCTTAAGTTAGTTGTTCTTGATAAATAAGGTTGTTTCTTCTACTGTACGTAAATGTGGTTTTATAGATGTTTGTTAGCATGATAATGAACCTGTGAGTGTGACAAATACTGTTTTGATATTGGTATTTTTTGGTTGGTGTATGTGGTTTAATGACCCTTTAGTTAATATTCATAATTCCAAATAATATAACAAGTTGCACTAGGATGACTGAATCTCGCCTTTTCTATGGTCAGATTCTTTCCCTAAGAGTGCATAAAATATGCTTTTAATTCAGACTCTTTTGAAAATAGAGAGATTCAATAAGCAAGTCTCTAGATAGGTTAGTATTAGCACTAGGGTAGATGAGTTTGACTGGTTGATAGTCAAATTCACCCCATAGTAGTGCATAAACACTAGTTGGCTGAAGTTTACCCCTCAAAAGAGTATAAAGGATGTAGTTAAGAAGGGCATTAGGGTGAGGAATTTGAACCCTTGAATGGTCAAATTCAACCCCTAAAAATTCCTAGATAATTAAAGTACCATATAGATTAGAATTATGTTAATGTTAACTAAGGCAGGTGAATTTGACTCTTTGGATAGTCAAATTCGTCTCATAATAGTGCATAAGCAGTAGTTAACTTGCTGGAATTGTCCTTTCAAAGGATATAAAATGGACAATCAAAGGCTTACTAGAGGAGAAAATCTGGAATCCTTTATGCTGATCAAATTTATCCTCTCGAAACACCTAAATAATCAAGTTAAGGAATTAATATGGACTAAAGGTCCCAAGTATAAAAAAGACAAGTCAAGAGGTGAGTTGATCCTCCTATGATCACATTCACCCTGAGAAAGTGCGTAAATAATTCTGCCAGGTAATATGGTTTGAACACAAGCATTATCAGAATTAAAATTGACCTTCCCGTGGTCAGTTTGGTTCTGGTAGTTGCATAACACTCAATCAATTGGGGTGTTTACAGATTCCAAAGAGAAGGCTCAAACGTAAGGCTTCAAGGGAGTTTCGAGTCAGCAAATTAGTTAGAATTTTATTTTTAGTTTCTTTCATTCTGGAAAGTGTATAGTGGCAGTCAAGTTATAACCCCCTCCCTGTATTTCTTGTGCTTTCATTGTAATGTAATTTAAGACTGGACNTGCTCAAACGTAAGGCTTCAAGGGAGCTTCGAGTCAGCAAATTAGTTAGAATTTTATTTTTTAGTTTCTTTCATTCTGGAAATTGTATAGTGGTAGTCAAGTTATAACCCCCTCCCTGTATTTCTTGTGCTTTTATTGTAATGTAATTTAAGACTGGACTGTACGCTTAATTTCAATTTTATTCATGTTCCTGAAATTTTGAGTTTACATTTTTTCTGTTCTGCAAATGATATTAAGAACGTATGTAAAAGCTGTATAAACACCCCGTTTGGATTTTTATTGGAAAAAATGTTTATTTCAAATTCAGTAGAGTTTCAACATGGATAGAATCAGTAGATCACCTTCAGTTTATCTTGAGACTTGTAAATATGCGAAAATCAATGTATACATACGTGCGAACTTTAATTCTTTGGAAGCATGAGATTAGTTTGTTTAGAATTGATAAGCATTACTGTTTCTAAATTAATAAAGACCGCATATGGTATGATCTTTGTTAGAAATCATAAAATTCTGGAAGAACTAGAGTGATTCATCTTGCCCATCCGTATCAGAATTAACAAGTAACATAATTAGATATCTGAATTTCTTAAGTGTACATATCGGAACGAATGTGGGACGTACTCCTGATTCCCATACTTTCCATCGTTGGTTAAAAACAAAATATTTCCAGAACTAGCAGTCTTATTACAAGGAGAGCTGAATTAGGATGGCCTAAATGATAAAATTGGGCTAAAATATGGCCATAGCCCAAAATATGTTACCTTTAGGCTTTTGAACATCATTTTAGGTAATCCTTAGGTAGAATGAATACCTTTACTTCGAAACTTGACAAAAATTGATCATTACCCCAGAATTACAATAAACTACACTAGGGAGTGGCAACTCATGCCCCCGACCCTTAACTCTAAATAACTAATAAAAATATACATAGCAATCAAGGGTGCATTTCATGTGACGTTTTTGCCATGTGCTCAAAAACAACAAGTGTACGCCATCGTAACTTGTCCAAGATAAATCCATAAACGTCCTAACCGATCTTAAAACTAAAACGCTCTTTCAAAAAATAGAAAAACTCGAACATCGCCACAAATGGGCATTATAAAACCGTCACGACCATAGGTGAGACAACTCATGTCCCCGTCTTCAACTTCAAACTATAATAAAAGTCACATGTTGTAATTGCGGGTGTGGCGTAGTTATAATAAGTCACAAAAACAAATAACTGCATGTTATCGTGACTTATTTCAAGATAAATCCATAAATATTAAAAGCGGTTTAAAAAGTGAAAAAAAGCTAAAAAGCACAATAGGTTTAAAATATGTAAATAATTAGATAATTAGGCCAAATATTAATAGTTAAGCGACCGTTCTAGAACCACAGAATTCGGGAGTGCCTAACACCTTCTCCCGGGTTAACAGAATTCCTTATCCGGATTTCAAGTTCGCAGACAATTTAAAACAGAGTCAAAATTTCCTCGATTTAGGATTTTAAAATAAAATGTTGTCCCGGAACACCGTAAAAATCCGTGTGGCGACTCTGAAATTAATAAATAATCCCAAAATCGAATAATGTCACTTAAATAGGAAAAACTCCCTTATCCAACCTTACGAGAGGTGGGAAAAGGAGGTGTGACACCTGTTCCTTGGTTAGATTATCAAAGAATTCCACCCACTCCTTGGCAGTTTCCGGCTGAGCAAATCTGTCCGGAATGTAAGTCATCCGCTTGGAGTGATGGAAAGCAATGTGATCATTCCAAGCCCTTCGTGGAAGTATTGGCGATATTGGCCCTTTTGAAGGTGTTCTTGCAGCCATAATTGCAACAACGGGTTGCAACCCTCAAAATGTTTAACTCCTCTTTGACAATGCTCCAAGGCTTGGTAAATATCAACTAAGATCATAGGGACAATGCTGAATTTGCCCGTTGATCCCTTCCGTCAAGGCCCTGGTTACCATGTCTAGCCTGGTATGAATCCTTTCCTTCTCTGTCAGGAACACTATCAAGTCCAAAAAGCACAAAATAAATACGAATACCATGCGGTGGATGTGACTTAGAGACGTGATGGAAAACTCGTCATGATAGGTACAGTATGACTTGTTGTGACCGTATCTTTCATACAAGTACTCGAAAGTTATGTAAGATTGTTTCAAACACTCCAATTCAGCATTCTTCTTCACCCCCATCATTTTTAGAAAATGTTTGCCCGTGCGATTCTCAGGTACCAACAGCCCAGGGCTTTCCCAAGCTATCCCAGCAAGTCCTCCTATTTCTTCTAAGAGCGGCGTCATTTCAATATTCCCAAAGTGGAATACAGCTCTTTCATTATCCCAAAACAAAGTGGCAGCCTCAATCAACATATTGTTTGGCTGGATGTCCAGAAGAGAAGGTAAATTGCCCAGATGCTTCCTAATGTGTTTCTTATCACTTGAAGGAAGGTCTTCCCACCAGTTTAGGAGCATTGGTGGGATATTGCTGAACATACCGAATCTGGGGACCTCGTGCCTCATTTTCTGCAAGAAAAAAATGGTTAGGCCCTTTCCCCTACTAGACTCGACTATTTATACACTTATGATTAACATACATGAATTTAGTTCTCCAAATTAATGCACAGAACGTGATCGTGTCCGTTAGGATTATGAAAACCCCGGTGGAATTTTAGATAAGGCTGTCTTAAAGGGTTATTATGCGGACGACACATTAACCTGGCTAGGTTTGACCATGATGCATGCACAATATAACAAGAGTATGGCTTCTATGGGGTTTTAAACTGGTACCCTCGAGCGGACAACTCGAGGGGGAAAGGCACGGAACCATCGACTGCACCGAGGGGAAACAAGAAAACATGTCAGTTTCATTTTGGGAAAATAAATACTTGGAAGTAAATAATTAATTGCACATAAAGGGGAGGGGAAAGTGTGCAAGCATTAACAAAATAAAGCACATTTAGACAAATTCACAAAGCGGTTTGTAATGGTAAAAGCCTAGAATCCCCAGCAGAGTCGCCATGCTGCCGCGCCCCTCTTTTTCCTCTCATTTAGGATTAGTTAGGGTTTTTGACATAATAGGGACAACTCATTTCCTTTTGGAAAAAGGGGTGTAAGGAATTTGAAGAGTCGCCACCTAACGAAGGTGTGTTAGGGCACTTATTATGGGTCATTTATAACACTAATTGTATAACCAGAGATTGGGTAAGGGCTTGAAGTTACTTCAAGGGGAAGGTGTTAGGCACCCCTCAAAGTCTACAACTGTGGGTCCCGACAAAACTTACTTTGTGAATCAATCAGGTGCAGATAAGCAGTCTAAGCACACATATGTAAACAAGTAAAGGTTTTAACAGATTAGCAGTCTAAGCACACATATGTAAATGGGTGAAAGGGTTCCTAAGTTATTTATCCTATAGGATCATATCCATTCAATGCTCGGTAATCACTCCTCAATGAGGGGCTACACGTTGCATTAGCGCACATGTCATCATATCCTTTTCTACCCATTATCCCACCCCTTAGCGGTTATATAAGCGAGTTGATTAACGAACTCTAAGCGTGCTATTACCCATTCCTTCCTTGTGGTCCTGGAGGATTTTAGGACCTGTAAATTTGGGCAGTTCTAGACAATCCTAATGTGTTTTAAAAGGGCAAAAATCTAGGTGACAAACAAATAACATGTACGACTTGTCAAATAAAGGGAAAGCAGTTAAAAGGATCATGTTTACCTCCTCATGTAAATAGCAATAAGCAGCACGTCTCAAACACAAAGTTCAGATAAATTCTTTAGAGAAATCCCAATACAGGATATCTAGGTGAGCATTCATACGCAGAACATGCAGCACTGTTTAAGAACTAAATGACAGGGTCCTAATAAGTTTGCCCACTGATTTCCAAAACCTGTTAGACTTAAGCAGTTTATAAACAATCAGAACACAATTTCTCTTTTTTTTTTTACAAGGGGATTAATTACCTAAGGCTTGCCTAGGCATGGGACTATATGCAATCCTAGTTACAAGAACTGTTTAACAGTTTGAGATTATTCAACATGTGAGCATGGTGACCTAGGTGATATGGACCCCATTTGTATGTAAAGACATAATACCTACGCGTGAAGTTGTTTTTTAAACTTTTTCATGGGTAATTATTTATTTAGTCGAAATAGACATGGTTCAAACAAATACAAACAGAGTTCCCTAAAACATGGTATCTAATGCATACAAAGGATGAATATTTTTTATTAAGGCAGGATTGTTAACCCAGTAGCAGGATCTCTAAGTGAGAATACTTATGCAGAATTAAAGCATGGAATAGTGATATGTAGTATACTGAAGCAATAAACATGAAGACCCTAAGAACAGGATATATAATGCACAGGTTTAACATGGTTTGGATGCAAATAAACACGTCAACCCTGAACATGATTTCTAATGCAGATTTGCATAATGTAAAGCCTATAGACATGATTTCTACCCGGCTTTACCCACAGTATCATACAACTACCCTCCCTTTTCTTTAGTCACTCCAATACCTATTTACAGATAATTATTACAGACCAATGATTGAATAAATTACATAAATAAAATATAAATTAAGCTATAGGGAGCCTGAAGCAGGCCCAAAGCAAACCTGGGAGTACCAAGCCTTCAGTAGTCTCAAATGCCTAAGGATTTCATAGACAAGTTTGTGTCCAGGTGTGTCATAGTTCCCTAAGGACCTCAAGGATCCCGGGCAGTATTCACACCCAGATTTTTTCACAATAAAGATTGAGTATGTGCAGTGTGGAATGGCCAGCGCCAGTGTGCCAGAGTTCGGAGGAATCTCAAGAGGATTCCAAGGTAGTACAGACACTGGAGGGGCAGAACCTAGGGACTTAAGAGTAAAGTGAGAGTGCGTGACATAGTTTTGAAAAGGTTTTGATAAGAAAACAGTATTGAAATGACACTATAAGAAAGAGGTTTTCTAAAAAAAGTAGAACTGATTTAGTAGTAAAAGTAGTTTGAAATCAATGTGAACACTTATAGAAAATCAGCAAACAACCTAATTGGCTACAGAACAAACAGGTCCAACAGTACTTAAAAACGAATTTCACACAGGGGTTATGGGAATTGGGCAAACATAGAATACACATCAGTGTATAGTGGCAGCACATAAACAACAGAATGCACAGAAGTTTTCAAGAGTTTTATAGGATTAAGAAGTTAGTCATACAGTTGGTGGTAGAGACATAGAGCAAAGATCACAGAATGACCATGTGGAAAACATACTGGACCAGTTAAGCATAGAGCCAGAGTTACTTTGGGATACTAGACACCTTAGCAAAACAGATTAAACCAGAACCTAAGTAAACAGATTAGGCAAACAATTATAAGCATTCCTAATTCAAACATGCTGACATACTTAACAAGAAGATTGAAACATGCTGGATAAAGCAGTTGGCAGAATTAGACATACTAATCATAGGATTAACAAAACCAAATTCAGACATGCTAGGTGAAACAGTAATTAAGCAATGTAATTTAGACATGCTAGTTACATATTGAACAACAAGATAGTAAGCAGGAACAAGAGTGGAAATCAATGAACTAAAGTAGCAATAGAACACATAGAGTTTGGACTTTGAAATTGAATCAGGACATACCAGTTAAGGAGGGAAAGCACTGAGTATAGAGCAGAAGTTGTATAATAACTAGCCTTGGCTTACAGCCGGCTAGAGCAGTGAAAGTTGTAAGTAACAGAGAAGATCAAAGAGAGCCTTTTAAGTGTAAGAGAGTTTCTTTGAACTAGTGTTAGTGTCGCAGAAGTGAGAATAGAGGAGAGTATATATAGTTAAGAGCAAACCAGAATAAGGTAAAGGAGATCAATCATTCAGCAATTAAGGAAATCACTGAATCAATTCACACGCCCAATCAGTATAGTCTTCCCTTAATTAAGGGTAATTACCCAACGGTAAGGACATGGATTAATTAAGGCAAGAGGTTCAAATCAGACCAAATAAAGGAGTACAGAATAAAATAATCAGGGGTCTAATTAAGGAAAGAATCATGTGAAGGAATCAGTAAATATACAGGCAATCAAATAAGGTAAGAATGACTAATTAAAGTCGTGAATAAGGAAAATAATCAAGAATCAACACATAAGTTTAGCAGAGTAGATCAGTAAATCAGAATTCAAAATAATACTGATTTAAGGGAGGAAAATATAGGTTTCCACAAATAAATGAATAGACTAAATAAATTTTATAAACACAGAAATCAGTCGAGAAATCGAATCAGAAACCCTAATAGAGACGTACTAGGGTAAAAATCACAAGGCATTTAAATTAGACTAAGGAGAAATCATGAGAATCAAAGCACAGAATGAAACAATGTAACGAGTAACACAGTCAAGCTCAGAATCCAAGAAAAAATATTAGAAAATTGGGGTTTTATCATAAATCAACTAAAATCCAAACAATCTTAGCATGAATTAACCAGTAACACTTAGGAACAATGATTTAACACTCGAAAATTAGAAAAGCTTTGAGAAGGTGAGTTCAGTAAACCCTAGATTTAGGCAAAACGGAGAATCAATCGAAAAACCAGAAGATTTTTATGAAAAACATTTGAAATAGGTCCGATTCATCTCAGATCTGAGCAGATCTGAGAAGGTCAGGGATAAAAAATTAGGGTTTTTAGGAATAATAAAGAGATGAAGACATAGGTTTAGGCAAAAAATAGAAAGATCTTACTCAAAATCGAGCCATGGCGGCCTGAAACAGGCGATACAGGATCAAAGTCATAAGTGGACTAGACCTGGCCCCTTGAGGACCTCATAGACAGCAAAACTCGGCATAAGAGATCCATGAGAGGACTGGGGGTGGTGAGGAACCACCATGGTTGACGGTGGAGAGTGACGGCGAGGGAGAGTTAGAGTTAGGTCAGAGAGGGTTTGGAGCGGATTGGAAGGGGTGAGGCGGAGTGTAAGAGAGAAAATGAAAAGGTTTAGGGGGGGTCATTAGGTTTAATTAAGGAAGAGGGGACCTGGACCGTTGATAAAAAATTATCAACGGTTAGGATTAGACGGGGTATTGGGTTGGGGAAGATTAATGTTTCGGCCTAAGGGATTGGGCTACATTATAAGGGTATTGGGTTAGTTAATTTTAGGCTAAAATTGAAAAAATAAAAAAGGTTGTTTCCTAAATACCCAAAGTAATTGAATAGAAATTAATTTGTAAAATAATTAACTAATTGCAAAAGTGATTTTATGCATGGAAATGTTTTTAAAAGTAATTATTTAGTATTTTAAAATGCAATGGACTAATTTCCGGTAAAAATAACACGAAAATTATATGCATGGGCTATAATTGCAAAGTTATTGCGATTATAGCCAAAAAGGTGCCAATTTTGCTATTTATGAAATGATTTGGACTCAATAGGACCATAATAGTAATATTAAATCAAGACAGGTTTTTAAAATCATTTGTGATGCAATTTTATGATTATTTATAAAAAATAAAATACTGAGCTAGTTAATAAAAAATGTAAGAAATTGTGAGAAAATACCAATTTAAAAGTAATTATTTAGTATTTTAAAATGCAATGGACTAATTTCCGGTAAAAATAACACGAAAATTATATGCATGGGCTATAATTGCAAAGTTATTGCGATTATAGCCAAAAAGGTGCCAATTTTGCAATTTATGAAATGATTTGGACTCAATAGGACCATAATAGTAATATTAAATCAAGACAGGTTTTTAAAATCATTTGTGATGTAATTTTATGATTATTTATAAAAAATAAATTACTGAGCTAGTTAATAAAAAATGTAAGAAATTGTGGGAAAATACCAATTGGTGCTAATGCATGATTTTGAAGACATATATGCAATTAAAAAATTATTTTGGTAAATATTGGGTATCAACAACATTGCGAATTCTTTGCCTTAGAATTTTGAGGGTCCTCAAAATTCTGCCCCAGTTCAATAAGCAATTCTTTAACCGTTCTGCATATGACAAAGTTGGCTGGACTTGCTCCGGAATTTTGAAGGTCCTCCTCAAAATTCTGCCCCAATTTCTGACCATGGTGGAACATGAAGATTTTATTGAGTTGTGACCGAACCCACAAGGCTGCCTACGTATCCCCTCTTAAACGGGAATCAGGTCAAGTGTAGTTAAGTTACATCACATGAAGAAACGTAAACAATCTAAACATAGTATCTTTTGACTGCATCTGAGTTGATAGGTTTTGGCCAAACTTCTCCGTCCATCTCTGCAAGTATGAGTGATCCTCCCGTTAGTAATTTGTGAACCATGTAAGGCCCTTTCCAGTTGGGTGAAAATTTCCCTTTGGCTTCATCCTGATGCGGGAAGATTCGCTTCAGCACCAGCTGCCCCGATGTGAAATGTCTAGGCCTGACCCTTTTTGTTAAAAGCTCTGGACATTCTGTTCTAATAAATTTGATCGTGGAAGACCGCATTCATTCTTTTCCCGTCAATGAGAGCTAATTGTTCATAGCGGCTTCGTATCCATTCTGCGTCACTGAGTTCAGCCTCTTGTATAATTCTTAAAGAAGGAATTTCTGCGGGAATGACTGCTTCAGTACCATAGACCAACAATTAGGGGGTTGCTCCGGTTGATTTGTGGACTGTGGTACGATACCCCAATAAGAAAAATGGTAATTTCTCGTGCCATTTCCTGTGGTTGTCTACCATTTTTCTTAATATTTTCTTGTTGTTCCTATTTGCGGCCTCCACAGCTCCATTCATTTGAGGAATGTATGTTATGGAATTCTTATGCCTCATCTTGAAGGTTTCACATATAGACTTCATTAATTCACTGTTGAGGTTGGCGGCATTGTTGGTGATGATAGATTTTGGCACCCCGAATCGGCAAACAATACGATTCCTAAAAAAATCGGCGACGACTTTTTTAGTTACAGCTTTGTAAGCTACAACCTCAACCCACTTTGTGAAGTAGTTTATGGCCACTAGAATGAACTTGTGCCCGTTTGAAGCGGCTGTTTCGATTGTACCTATGACATCTATTCTCCAAGCAGTAAAAGGCCAAGGTGCACTTGTTGCATTGAGTTCATTTGGCGGCAACCGTATCATATCTGCATGTATTTGTCACTGATGACACTTTTGA
This sequence comes from Nicotiana knightiana, assembly GCA_005239525.1. NCBI lineage: Eukaryota > Viridiplantae > Streptophyta > Magnoliopsida > Solanales > Solanaceae > Nicotiana > Nicotiana knightiana. The sequence goes on from ML388641.1 coordinate 209,658, forward strand.
CCATACCTGATGCAATCCATTTCCATAGTCATCCAAAAATATTTTGCTCTTAATATCTTCTTGGATAAAATGAAACCGTTCATGTGTGGTCTGTAAGTTCTCATATATCTCTTCGAGCAGTTTGGAAGCTTCCTTGGCGTCAACACACTGTAATAATCCTAGGTCGGGAGTCCTTCTGTACAGAATTCCTCCACTCTAGAAGAAATGGTTGGATAATCTTCGTAGTGTGTGTTTCTTAGTATGATTTGCATGCTCTGGGTACTCTCCCTTTGCCAAGTATTCTTTGATATCATGGAACCACGGATTCCCATCCGTCTCTTCTTCAACATGAGTGCAATAAGCTGGCCGATAATGGATCCTTACTGGAATAGGGTCGATGAAATTCTTGTCTGGGTATTGTATCATGGAAGACAGGGTGGTCAATGCGTCTGTGAACTCATTCTGGATTCTCGGAACGTGTTTGAACTCTATCTTTGTGAATTTCTTCATCAATTCTTGCACATGATATAGATACGGTAATATTTTGGTATTCTTTGTAGCCCACTCTCCTAGAACCTGATGTACCAAAAGGTCTGAATCACCAATTACCAAAAATTCCTAGATATTCATGTCAATGGGTAAATTAAGCCCCAAGATGCAAGCCTCATATTCTGCCATATTGTTGGTGCACGAATATCTGAGTTTTGTGGATACCAGGTAATGCTGACTTGTCTCTAACACCAAAACAGCTCTGATACCCACTCCTTTGAAATATTTTTCCCCATCAAAGAACATTCTCCAGCCGTCGTAGGTTTAGGCGATATCTTCCCCTACAAATGATACTTCTTCACCCGGAAAATACATTTTCAACTATTCGTATTCTCCTCCTACAGGATTTTCTGTCAGATGATCTTCTAATGTCTGTCCCTTGGCCGCCTTCTGAGTTACATAGACTCCAAACAAATTTCCAGCAAGGACCCCAAAAGCACATTTTGCGGGGTTCAGTTTCAAATTATACCTTCGAAGTCGATCAAAGAACTTTCTCAAGTATGTTATGTAATATGTACCCTTATTGGATTTGATGATGATGTCATCCACATATACTTCTATCTCTTTGTGTATCATTTTAAAATGGTCGTCATGGCCCTCATATAAGTGGCCCCAGCATTTTTCAGACCAAACTACATCATTTTATAGCAGTACACTCCCCATGGTGTAATAAAGGCTATCTTCACAGCATCTTCTTCATCAATCCAGATCTGATGATATCCCGTGAAGCATTGCACAAAAGACTGGAGTTCATGCTTGGCACAGTTGTCGATCATTATGTGTATATTGGGTAATGGGAAATCATCTTTGGGACTTTCTTTGTTTAAATCACGATAGTCAACACATACTCTGCCTTTCCCATCCTTCTTCGGAACTGGCATGATGTTAGCCAACCAGGTTGGATATTCAACCACTCTGAGAACCTTAGCTTTGATCTGCTTGATGACCTCTTCTTTAATTTTCAGACTCATATCTGGCTTGAACATTCTGAGATTTTTCTTTACAGGCGGACACATCGGATTGGTAGGTAGTTTATGAGCCACTATAGATGTGCTCAAACCAGTCATATCATCATAAGACCATGCGAAAATATCTTCATGCTCTTTCAGGAAACGGACGTACTCTTCTTTATCTGATGGTGATAAGTCAATGCTTATGCGAGTCTCTTTGACTGTTTTGGAATCTCCTAAATTGACCATCTTGGTTTCGTCAAGATTGGACTTAGTCTTTTTCTCAAAATTTTCCACTTCTCTGACAATTTCCTCAGGTATTACATCTTCTTCTTCTATTTCTTCTGAGTCACTATCCTTATGTTGCATTGTCTCATTACATGTCACAGTTGTTGGTTCATCAGGATAAGTAATAATAATTCTGTAGAGAGAAAATGTAAAGGATAATAATAAATACCAAAATAGCAAACCATTGATAAATACCAAAACGTCAAACAAAGGTAATTTTAGCGATCCAAACAATTGTTTCAAAGCAAAATAACAAAATACTGAAAAAATGTCTTAAAAAGTGCTCATAAAATTGTTTTTCAAAATAATGATACTAGCAGCCAGGCTACCCCGGAACTCGGCGGGCTCGTGATGGTGTAGCGGTCCAATTCCTGAGAATAGCTCCCTTCTCCACTGTCAGAATGACGAGGCCTTCCTCCTCCTCCTCAATTATTGCGCTGCAATCCATATCCTCATCTTCCAAGAACAAATTCCTTAAACCAGCTAGAACTTCATCTTCTTCAGATCGGCATATCATGTCAGCCTGATGAAAAGATTGGCTCAAATGTGGTACCGGCTTTTCAAGAGGGTAATAAGGACCACGCCATGGCGGCGACCAATCGTTGTACTCCTACCAGGTGTACTGATATCCAAGTCCAAAGGTCATGCTGTGACGCTTTAGCTGTATTGGTTTAGTGATGCCCTGGAGATTCTTACCGATACCCCTACCAGGTTCATATCCTTCCTATGCCAATATGCTCTCTATTTTTCTACTCCACCATTTATCTTTTTCAATCGCGTTGACACACTCAATGCGGTGGTATGTCTCCCCATCCAACTTCCTTCTATTCTCAACAAATGGAACAGTCTGATTGGTGTAAATAGGATTACTCCTGTCCTCGTGAATGATTACTTCTTGATGGTTCCATTCAAACTTTATAGCCTGATGTAGAGTAGAAGCTACAGCCCCAGCATCATGTATCCAAGGTCGTCCCAACAACATATTTTATGTGGCGGATATGTCCAATAATTGAAATTCAACATCAAACCAAGTCGGGCTCATATGCAAACAGAGGTTGGTCTCCCCAATTGTGGCCCTTTGGGACCCATCGAATGCTTTCACGTTCATACTTCCTGCTCGTATCTCGTGAAAACCTTTACCCAATATCTTCATAGTGGTTAAAGGACAAATGTTGAGACTTGAACCTCCATCTATCAAGACCTTGGCAATGAATTTGTCTTCGCACTGCACTGTGATTTGCAATGCGCTGTTGTGACTCAACCCTTCCGGCGGTAGCTCATCTTCGTGGAAAGTGATCTTATGTCTTTCCAATACTTGTCCTACCATATTGTCCATCTCTCCACCGGTAATGTTGTTGGGTACGTAAGCATCGTTCAACACTTTCATCAATGCATTCCTATGCGCCTCAGAGTTCTGTAGTAGTGATAGAATGGATATCTGAGCAGGAGTTTTGTTCAGAAGATCAACCACGAAATACTATCTTGCTTGCACTTTTCTCCGAAGGTCATCCGGGCCAGTTTCAATGATAGGCGGTTTAGAAGCGGCTTCTTTTCTTGTCCCTCCCAAATGCTAGGGCATATAAACTCTACCAGTTCTGGTCATGCCTTGTGTTGTACCTGTTTCCTCCATTTTCCCTTTTCCTTTCCTTCTCTCTTCTGCAGTATAGTCCCAAGGTATAGCATTGGACTTAAAGGACGGTGTAGGTGCTACCGTCACAGTGAAGAGCGTGGTCACTTCCACTTTGAATGGAGTTGGCGCGGCTGAGGGCGTTGTTACTTCAACCTTGAATAGAGTCGGTGTGGCTACCTCAACCTCAATTGGTGACTAAATCTGTACCAAAATAGGTGTGAGAGTGATTGGAGGTATTTTAGGACTATCCCCTTCACGACTGAGCCCAATTGACCCTTTTGTATCCATTTTTCGTCAGTTTCTATCACATTTACCCCCTCGCCCCTGTGATTCGGGAGAAGATTGTTGCGGACATTTGGTGCAGCCTCTTTTTCTTGTATAACCTTGGTGTCAATCAACATCTGCATCTTATCCTTCAAGGTGCGACATCCATAATAGTATGACCATTCATGCCCGAGTGGTAGGCACATGTCTTGTTTGGGTTGACCCACTAGGAGGAATTTTCCATGGAAACGGAGGGAATGGGAGTGACATAACTGGAAGCCTTCAATCTCTCATACAATTGGTCGATGGTTTCATCAATTGAGGTGCATTATTTGGGTGGCCTGCGGTCGAGATTTTGTCTGGGTTTTTGGTAGTTTTGGCGAGCTGGATGTGAGTGGTAGTATGTTGGCTGGGTGTTATAAGTATGGTAACTGGCGACGGGTTGTTGGTATCTGGGAGGTGAACGCTGATCTATGGGTGGGGATGTTTGGTATGTGAGAGGAGACTTCGGACCTTAGGCCACCATCACTGCCCCTACTTCCTACTTTTTAGAAATACCGCCCTGACTGCAAGGCTTTGTTTGTAGCCTGGAGTGCCTCAAAATTTGTTACCATTCCGCTCTTAATCCCTTCCTCTATTCTTCTCCCAATTTGATGATGTCAGAAAATTTATGGTTCTCAATAACCATCAGTCTCTCATAATTCTGCGTATCCTGAGATCGGACAAAGAAATTATTCATCTATTTTTCTTCCAGTGCTGGCCTTACTTTCGCAGCTTCCAACCTCCATCGAGTAGCATACTCGCGGAAAGTTTTCGTTGGCTTTTTCTTAAGATTCTGAATGTAGAAGACGTCTGGCGTATTTTCTGTATTGACCTGAACCGATCCATAAAATCTGACGTCATTACCTAGTTAACCCATTTCTTTGGGTTTTGACTGATGTACCAAGACAGGGTGTCTCCCATGAGGCTCCTCATGAATAACTTCATGCGAATTCTTTCATCTTTACCAACCCCTACGAGCTTGTCACAATAAGTTCTCAAATGTACGTTCGGATCACCTGTCCCGTCGAACATCTCGAACTTAGGAGGTTTGTAACCCTCTGGAAGTTCTACATCCGGCTGAATAGACAAATTCTCATAGTTCAAACCCTCGACGCTTTTACCACCTTCGACACTTTGGGCTCGACTAGTAAGCTTTTTGAGTTCCTTTGCCATGTTCTTGATGAGCAGATCCTTCTCGGCGGACTCTGGTGTATACAGGGTATGATGTGGAGTGTAGTGTAAGGTTTCCACGTATATAGGTTTACTCTGATGGACTCCAGGAATTTGGGTGTAGTGGTGGTCGTTGGTTGAGTTTTGGAGATCTGGTGTGGGTTTTTGTGCGTTTTGAGGAGTATGGTAGGTGGTGGTTTGTGGATACTGAGTCGGATGATAGTGATGTTGTGGAGGAGTCGGCACTAGTTAAGGATTAGGATTTTGAGGAGGCATGGCACATTGGTGAGGTGCGGGAGGATTTGTGAGTGTTGATTTTGGGTGTTCTTGGAAGGTGTTGGGTTTTGGGCGTTTTGTTGATTGATGTCGGGATTCAGGGTAAGGGAAAGGTTCGCCAAAATCCGGACCTGCTCAAGTTCCCCTTGTAACTCTAGTATTTTCTATTCTAACTGTAAGACCAAGTCATTATGTGTCGGGTTACTCCGACCATCCGAAGTCTCGACATTCTCTACATGTGTAGTGTTGTCTTTCCTGATACCGCTCATGTCATCCATTTTAGCTTTTTCTTTTTTTATTAGATCACTTGGAGGAGGAGGAGGTGGAGGACCTCTAGATCTGGTATGATATGCTGATGATGCCAGTATGCACGAATCAACCTTAGGGAGTGGGAATAAACAAAAGAAAAGAAAAGCAAAAGATAAACAAGTCGGTAAGGAGTATTAAAAGGATATTTGCGATATTTGAACACATATTGCAGAATTATAAATTCGCGTCCTAATTTGGGGACCTCATTGCCCGAGGTAGGCCTAAGCGACATGTTGATTTGGAGAAAATTGATGTCAATAACCGCATCATTTCATTAATACGATGAATAGACCAAATCTCAACTAAAACAACAATAATTATAAAAAGTCACTAATGGCATTTGCCTTATTACAACCAAAGTCTAAAAAGAGTCTAGAAAGCAAATAAAACATTATTATTAATCTATTTGGTCCCATAGGGACCCTCTCCGTGCTTGGCCTTCTTAGCTCCATCAATCAGGTTCCCCAAGTCGCGCATGTCCAACAGCAGATATGCCCTTGCTAGATGCCCTACTTCGTTGCCCTCTGCATTCTGACAGTCCGAGATTCTCTTCCTCATATTTCCCTCAAGCTCCATTAACCCCTGCTCCAAATATTCCAACCTCTATGTTGACTTAGTAGCGATTCATTTCCACTCGTTGATTGCTTCCATGTCTACTTTGTGCTGATCCAAATGCCTGACTTCAGATTCGAAAACACTTTTGCGCAACATCCTGTATTTGACTTGTGCTTCAGCAGCGTCATCTATGACCCTATTCCTCAAGTTAATCCCTGGCTTGACATCCCCCTCTATATCATCTACCAACCATGATGGATAGAAGTACACATGGGCACTGTGATACCGATCTGGCTCGATGGTATCTTTTTCCACAATGATCTTTTGATTCCACATATATTGTGCCTCGAACATGAATAGAATGGCGTCCCCCTTGATGTCTTGCTTTGTACTGAACCATGTTGGAAACTCGAGGTATAACCTGCTTTCTCCCAGCTTGCCTCATAACCCTTATAGGAGCATAGGGATAAATTCCTCTCAATCCTATTAACACGAGATGAGGAGCCTCTCTCGACCTGATGATGAACTCGCTGCTAGGGAACCATTCGAACATCCAATGCACCTTTTCATCAGTCAGATTGCTGAAGAAATGTACCCAGTTTTTAGCGTTTCCTGGTTGCGCAAACCTCTTTATGATAAAATTCATTCTCTTCGTATAGTGATAGGTTATGTGGTCATTCCATGGTCGTCGCAAAATTTCTTGACGGTATTCACCTCTCTGAAAGTGTTCTAACAACCATACTTGCAGCAACAGATTACAACCCTCGAAGTGCCCATACCCTTTTTGCAACGGTCTAAGGCCCGATACATCTCAGCCAGAATCATAGGGACAATGGTGTAAGTTTTCCCCTCAATTCCCTCCATTAAAGTCCTAGCGACCATAGCTAGGCGAGTGTGGATCCTTTCTCCATTCATTGGAAATATCAACATCCTCAAAAAATAGAAAATGAATACAAAAACCTGGCGGTGAGTCCAACCCAAAGAAGTGATGGCAAGTTCATCATCGAAGAGGTGATATGACTTGTTGCTCCCATAACACTCATAAAGGAACTCAAATGGTATATAAAACTTCTTAAGACAGAGTAACCCATCATTTCTTTTGAAACCCATCATTTTCAAGAAACCTCGGGAAGTACAATTTTTCGGTACCAACAAACCAAGGCTATCCCATAGGAGTCCAGCAAAGCCTCCTATTTCTTCTAAAAGAGTAGTCAGTTCTATGTCGCCAAAACGGAAGATGGCTTTCTTCTCATCCTAAAACAGGGTGGTGGCCTTAATTAAACTTGGTGAGAGATTTTTCCACCAATCCAGCAGCAAAGGTGGATAATTTGAACTATTCCGAACCTGGGGACTTCGTGCCTCATTTCTGCAAAACAAATAAAGTTAGCCTTTTCCCTCTCTGTATTTGACTATTTACACATTAATGATCAACATATTGGCATGTTTTATCCAAATAATGCACAGATCGTGATTGTGTCCATTAGGATTACGAAAATCCCGGCGGACTTTGGACAGGGCTTTCCTTAGCGGGTTATCACGCGGACAACGTTCTAACCCATACTAGGTTTGGACATGATGCATGCACAGTTAATATCAGAGTAGGGTTTCTAGAAGAGTCCAGACTGGTACCCTCAAGCGGACAACTTGAGATGGAAAGGCACAGAATCGTCGACTTCACCGTTGATCGACTAGTTTTACCGCAAATAAGGCTTTCCAAATTTAAAGGGTGATTTCAGAAGAGCGCAGACACTCATCAAGTGCCACTATAGTATTAATTGGGAATGAGTGGAATATGATGTGGAGCATGCTTTATGCAAAGATAAAACAACACGTTGTCAAATATTTTTCATGATAAAAATAGTAAATGCAGTATTAAATAAAACGTAAATACATGAAAAGAAAGGAAAACAAGAAGAAGTTAGTTCGCGCAATGTGGAAGTTGTAATAAATTAGGCGAGGGAGTAAGGGTGGGGAGAGACATAATGTAGCAAAGTTAAAAAATGACTTGAATCAATTACTTATGAAAAGAATATGCATGTTAGAGCCAATTCGAGCAAAGAAGGGACAATAAGGGAAGAGATTTGCATTTTAATGTGAATTCAAATAGAGGGAGAATAGGGGAAAGGGTGTCATGAAGAAATAAAAGGGAACCGGGAGTGGGACATTCATGTAACAGCAGAAATAATAAAAGACAAGGAGACATGTTTATCAGGGAAGACTAATTCATATAATCAAAATAGTTATGGTAAGAGCCTAAACATCCCCAGCACATCCACCATGTTGTCGCGCCCCTTTTTCTCACTAAATCGGGTTTCGCCATCTGACAACTCTTTTAAGGAGGTATTAAAAGAGGAGGGTCACCACCTAACGATTTTAAGGTGTGTTAGGGAACCTATATGCATATGACTCGGGTTTACTAGTTTGCGTCATAAAAGATCGGGTAAGGGCTCGAAATTACCTCGAAGAGAATGTGTTAGGCACTCTTCGAGGTCCACAATTATGGGTCCCAGCCAAACTCAAATTATATGAATCAGTCAGATAAACAAAGACAAAGAGAGCAAGAAGTTTGGGGAAATTTATTATTAAAAGACTTTGAGTACAAACACTTGATTCAAAGAAAATATGGGGGGTCCTAAGTTTTTTAGCCTAAAGGATCACCCCGTGCAACATAAATAATACTTCGTAACTCCCTCGAGACGGGGTGTTACTCGTATTATTCAGTGTTCATAGACTATCATCTCCTGCTACCCGATTACTATCTTTAAGTTTTTACCTAAAGCGCAATAGTTGATTCTAAATTGAGCCTTATGCGTGCACTACCCGTCCCATGGCCTATGGTCCAAGAGGGATTTGGACCTCTATCTTGGGTGGTTCTAGACTTAACTTAGGCTGCTCAAAATTTTAAAACTAGGCGACAAATCAAAAAAAAAATAGGATTGCAATTAAATCCATTTAAAGGCTCACATTAGCCTCCACAATTAAATAAACAAATGCACGCGAGCAGATTTTACATATTAGGCAGTTGGCAAATTTCAGAATTAAGACGAAATAGAGTCCTTAAATCCTATAGTCATGGATTCTATGTGATTCTGAATTTTAAACGTACAGGTAGTGTTGTTTTCTTAGGACAACGAATTTGCAGATCGTAAGTATTACAAATCCTATAGGCATAATCTCTAAATTGTTTGCACAATAAGGCAGTGAAATGGTTTGATAGTTCAAAACAGCCAGCGTTTGATTTTATCGGCATACTTTCTAGGCGAGCAACAAGATTCTATAGGCAGTACTTCTAAGAATTGGCAATTGAAACTGGTTCTTTATCCTTTCATTCCTATAGGCATGCTTTCTAGGTGAGCAATACGATGGGAATAACAGTAATAGTAGCCATTTCAATCATATTCCTATAGGCATGATATCTACATGAATATTTTGAAGAGCAGGTATTTATTACTCAACGTGATCCTATGGACATGGTATCTAACATAGAGCAAATTGAACAAATAATCACTATGTTGCAACATAATAGGCAGGTAATAACGTGTGAGAGTGGAACATGTGAGCAGGTGTAATATTCGTGTCCTATTGGCATGTTATCTAACAAACTATAGAAATAGAGCATGTTTGAGGAACACGAAACACTCAGATCCTATAGACAGGATTTCGACCCTTTTATGCAAACATTAGAAATAGACCCGTTTTCCCCAATTTCACTAATACCCTAATTGTTATTACAGAATTATTACAGGTCCAATAGTGAATAAAATTACAAAATGGTACAAATAACTATTGTAGGCCCAAGACAAGCCCAAAAGGTACTAGCCCTGCCAGGCCTTCAACTTTGTCTCCACACGGATCTTAGCATAGCCTAGAAACCATAAGAGAACCCAACAACCATTGCTTGATCATAGGATCCAGGAAAAAAATCACTTCAATAGGTAGAAAGAGAGACAGAATTGAGTAGTCAGGAAAATGGCCAAGAACCTCAGGCCCTAGTGTGTCAGAGTTCACAAGGGTCTCGAAGTGGACCCCGAGCAGTGCTCACACTAGGGAGGTTAATAGAGAGAGCTTCAGTGGCCTTGGCTTTCAGCCAGCCTAGAATTATAGGTTTAGAATAGGGTAAACAACCAATGGAAAAATAGTAGTCAAATAGCAGAATTTAGAGAAGTGCATTTGCATTTCAGGGACAGACATTGCAAAGAGATCACACAATAGACATATCAACACAGAAGGGTACACAAACTCAAGAGGCAGGTTAATGTGGCAAGTCCACACTTAGCACATTGGGGTGGGGTACATCTATTATACATTGATAAGTAAAGGAGCATCAGGCCAGCAAGACAATTGACAATTATCATCAATAAGTTCGAGCCTAAAAGATCAAATTATGCTAAACACAGGGATTAAACAGTGCAACTTATACCAATGAGGCAAGAAGAATCAAACATTATAGTGTACATAATTTAAGAAAACTAGTCTAAAAGGTTCCACCTAGTTGCTAGGGGGTATAGAATTGAGCAAGGCAAGAACATATTAAGTGATAGGAATGATCACAGAAGCAAATCACAGCTAGAATGAGGGTTTGAATACAGATTAAGTCATACTAATGATATAAATTAATCACTATAGAAACCCATAATAAGGCAGGAAACAGAATGAGGCCATGTATCCAGTGTAAGCACTCAATTACCAATACATTAAGCTAAACAAACTCCATACTGTCTAACTTACTCAAGTAAATCATAAATACTTTTTAGAACTAACAGTTTAGGCATGAGCTGATGCTAGAGAGGTTTATATCATAAGCAGAATTTCACATAAAGAGAATCAAGAAAATACATTAAGTCATGCAATTTCAGAAACATGGATATGCTAATTGCAACATAAGAGAATGAACATTGCGAAGTTGAGAACTAACCAGTTATTGCTCAACAAGTAGACAAAAAAGAAAAGAACAGAATTGCCTTGAATGTTAACACAGCAATATGACCCAGAACCTTAGATGCGTCAAGTTCCAAAGGGCTTCAAGGAACCCAGGGCAGTGCTCACACCCAAGGAAGGTCGAAAAATAGGAAATCTGGTGGCCTTGGCTTTCAGCCGGCCAAGAGCCAAAATAAAACAAGAGAATAAATGAATAACAGAGTGAAAGCCTTAGTTTTTCAATGGAAATTTTAGCGATTCAAGTCTTTCTAAGAGGGAATAGGGGAAGGGTTTATATAGTGGTAAAAATCGAACAATAAACAAGGAAACATAGTAATTTAAGCAATAAATAAGGTAAAGAAACATGCAAATTGATCTGAAATTAAATTTAAGAGAGAGATCTGTAAACCCTAGTTTTTTAGGGAAAGTGTAAATCAACAGAATCTAAACAAAAGATCGAACTCACACAGTAGCGTAGAACGTATATAGATGAAATAGCGCTTAAAATCAGAGATTTGAACCATTCTGGTTCGATTTTGGGAGAGATTTGCTTGCCATGTTTAGGCAAGCACTTAGGTAATACCATAAGAGAACAAACAGTACCAAAAGGGGGTCAGATATGGCAAGGAATGGCAGTTGAATCCCATATTTAGTGGGATTAGGAAAAGGATTTGGAGGGGGGAGGGTTTAGGGTTCTTCAGATAGAGAAGTGGAGGTTAAGAGGGTGTGAGGGCGGCGAGTTAGAGAGGAATAAGTTAGGGTTTAGGGGTTGGGTTAACTAAAAAGGGAAGATTAAATATGGGTCGTTGATCTTAGAGATCAACGACCAGGATTTTAAAGGGGTTGGGTCGGGTTAGCTAGGCGGGTCCCGAACGGGTTTAGAGGGTTGGGGTTATTTGGTTTGGACTGGAGTATTTGGGCTAGATGTTTGAGGGTTTTGGGCCATTTATTTGGTCCGAAATTGGTTTTAAAAATGGGTTATTGTTTAAATACCCAATATTTTTATCAAAAAATAATTTATAAAAGTAATTAAAAAATAACAAAAAATATTATTTGTGAGCTAAAATGATTGGAAATAATAACTTAACATTATAAAAATATAAAAAGTTATTTTGGCATAAATAATGTAATTATACATGAATATAGGCTATTATTGCAAAAATATGCAATTAGCCTAAAAATGCAAATGCAATTATAGAAAAATGAAGTAAAATATTACAAAACATACATGTTGGTATAAATAATAAGTTTGGATGATTAAATCATCATAAAAATAATTTGAAGGATAATTATTGGATATTTATATAATAAATGCAGAAATAAATTATTTTAAAGCTTCTAAGAATTATGGAAAATCATGGAAAATACTTGCATAAGTTTGAAAACTAAATGATGATGCAAATATGCTATTTTATATATACATTTTAAAAATATGTGGGGAAAATTGGGTATCAACAAACACTCATACCATAAAATGGCTACATCTCGTAGCCTGAAAGATGCCACTCCACTGCCTCGATATCTGAAGCATGCATAACTCTCAATACCCTCTAGAGCAGGTAATAAAGTCTTAAAGATCCTCATCTAGATCAAAACATGTAAACACTGGCGGGCTCAAACTGATGAACTCTCAGACTCTAGAACTTTTCCGCACTATTAGAAGGGCCAACATATGTCGATGCCCTGATCTGTCGTTTTTGAGTAGCTACTATTTGTGTTAGCGGCTGTACTGCACCTGCAACCCCCTAATCTGCAGGCTCGGATGGAGGAACAGGGGGGACTAGGTCTTGAGGAGCTGAGGGTACTGTATCCCCTCTAGTTTCCTCGAGTGGTGGCAGAATTAGAAAAATAAGAATGTGACTCTCTCTGCGCCGCAGATCTAAACACAGGGATAGGCGGGAAATTACTAGTACCTTCACCCGCATCCGTACAGGCTCGATGACTAGCAGTAGTCTTTCTAGTGACCTACATCGCTAGAATGTATAAAGCATGAGTTAGGCTTGAATTCCTTAGAACTAAGCTCTATTGCATGATCTATGAAATGAGTGAATAGTAATAATTCCTAAATGCACGGAAGTCTCTTATTCATAAGTGTGGTGCACAACACACCCATAAGAAAGACTCTAGTAGACACGACTTGTAGACTCCCTAGGACAGACCTGCTCTGATACCAATTTCGTCACACCCTAACCGGGGAAGGTGTGGCCGACACTCGGTGCCTCCCTTTCCCGGGCATACCACTCTAAAAGAAAATCACATGAACATATAGAAATTTTGCCCGACAAGGCCTCAACAAACCATAATCTGTATGGAGATACAATCAGCATACATATAGGACGACAAGGCCATAATTCGGGAACATGGGGTGTCATCTGGACATCCCAATCTAAAGAGGGTAGACAACCCAAAACATATATACACATATACAAAGACGACAAGGCCATGACACAAGTTTACAGACCAAAAACAAGGCCATACACAACATCCAGACAACCCAACTAAGTTCCAAGCCTCTAAGATCAACACAAATGTCATATGGTCGAGGCAGGGCCCCGGCCGACCCTTCATCTGCATATACCTAAGACACAACTCAAAACATCAGACTTGATAGCTTCGAAAGAAGCGAAGCTTACCATCCAATAGTTGAATTCAACAAGGTCTTACTGGAGAGGTCTCTCTGGGCCTCTATCTGAACCTATAGCATGAAATGCAGCGCCCCCAACAAAAGGGACGTCAATACAAATGAAATGTAGAGCTATTTAAAGCATGGAAATAAATATGAAAAAGTAAGCCGTAAAATAGGGCATAAGAGGCAATCTAATAATCGGATAACATATAAGCCACTCGAGGCAAATAATGAAACTCTGAAACTGTACTGGAACTTCCATACATACTTTTATGCATACTTGCATACATATTTATATACATACTTCCTTTCCCTCCTGTTATAGCACGGGTGTTATTATACTTTTCATGCCCTCAAATTATATCTCGAGGTGTTTATATATAATTTTTTGCCCTCCGGTAATAGCCTGGGGTGTTATTATACTTTCCTTCCCTCCGATTATTGACAGAGGTGTTTATATACACTTTCTTGCCCTCCGATAATAGTCCGATTTATTTTAGACATCCTTGCCCAACCGATTATAACTCGGTAATGTTCATAATATATAAACTATAGTATTAATGTCACATTGGCCTCTAACTCATACGACTCTTCTTTTTGGCTTTTAAACGACTTGCAATCGACTAAACAATAATTGTTTTAGAATTCTTCTTTTTGGAAGAATATGGAACTCAAGAGACTTACTTAACCAGGATATGATATGATACAAGAAGGATTTTCGACAAGGGTCCATCAACCCAAGAGTAGAATATACTTACAAGACAAATTTCTTTTGGATACCGACATGAATGTACATATAGTTTGTGGCCATGCTTTGAAAGGAAGAGATAGTATTACATACATTTTTTGCTTGGCTAACAATAGCTCACGAGTCCCAGTACACTCTATGAATGATAATCTACATTGTATGCTTGATTTGGATCACAATCAAATCAATAAACCAAAAATTGGATCACTATGATATTTTATCGAACACTTAGAGTGCATAAGCTTCATATCATTCCACAATGGAAAATCAACACTATTAGCTCTTCTCATATACTCACAACACAACCACCATAACAAACAACCTTACTTCACAATTTCCAGCCATAGGATACCTTAAGAAACCAGTCAACACCGTTCAACAACTACAACACTTCATCAATGGAGTTAAACCTTAGTCTTCCTAGTCACCTTTGTTGATACCCAATTTTTTCTCAAACTATTTTAAAATTTGCATATATACCTTCAACATCACTCTTTATAATAACTAGTATTTTTTCGTAATTTTTCATATTTTTATTAAATTCTTTTCCAATTTATTCAGTATTTTTTATATTCAATAATTATTCACAATTGTATCATAAATAATTTCAAAATATTTCAAGCTCAATGTATCATTTTTTGATCTTATTGGTATTTAATTATTTCACAAATTAGCCAATTTGGCATTATTTGACCATAATTACAATAAATTTACAATTGTAGCCTAGTTATACATTTTATACTATTTTAATTCAATAATTAGTCTTTTTTCTTTTAAACACTAGTTAATTACCTTAATTTCATCTATTTAGAATTAATTTAATTTTATGTAATTATTAGCTATTTTTTATTAATTATTTATCTATTTAAATCGGGTATTTAACAATTAGCCCTTTCCTATTTAAATTATAGCCTAATTTAATTTAACCCCAACCCAATTGAAACCAACCCAATTACATAACCCAATACACCAAGCCAAAACCTAAATCTACCCAACCCAACGTCTGTGTAACGACCCGACCGGTCGTTTTGCATTATCGGACCCCATTCCCCTAAATAAAACTTCTCATAGCGGCTTTTTATGATTTATGACTTGCGGGAACTGGTGTTCCGGCATTCGGGGGTGTTTAGAGTGCTACAGGAACAATTGGTTCCTTAAGGTTGGCCTTTAAGGCCAAGTTTGACTTCGGTCAACGTTTTGGGTAAACGACCTCGGAATCGAGTTTCGATCGAGGGAAGCTTTATGGTAATTTTATATAAGTGTGTCAGCACTCGAATCGCAGGTATGATTCGCGATCGAGGGAAGCTTTATGGAAATTGTACATAAATATGTCAGCACCCGAGTCGCAGGTATGATTCGCGAGCGGGGGAAGCTTTACATCTATTCAGTGTCTAGATATTTCCTTATGACTCCGGCCGGTTGTCTTATCCTTGTGTGCGCTTGGCTATTTGGTACTGTTTCCATTGATATTGATTTGACAGATATTTGGGGGGAAAAGGAAAGGGTACATTGTTGCTTATTTTCAGTAGTTTCCTGGATTTCTGTATTTGATAGGTATCTGTTGCTTACAGTCTCACATGTCTACTGCATTTCGTTATATCCTGTTTTACATTATTACTGTTGGACCTTAGTGAGTGTCATGTCGACCTCTCGTCACTACCTCTTCGAGGTTAGGCCGGATACTCACTGGGTACATATATATTTATGTACTCATGCTGCACTTCTGTACTTAATTGTACAGGTTCTGAGGCCGGTGCTTCTGGTTACCCGACCGGAGCTTGACATATATTCTGGACCTGACTCCACGGTGAGCTGCCTCCCTTGGCGATTCTCAGCAGTTCTATGGAGTTATCTTTTGTTCATTTATGTCTACTTCTCTCAGACAGCAGTACAGTTTGTATAATCTTTTGTATATTCTACTAGTTCGTCTGTTGGCTTGTGACACTAGTTCCTGGCACGCACATAGTAGACTCTTTCTTTTGGGTCTGTATATATTGGATCATGATCATTGTGGTTGTATTTACTTAAGTTGGTTAATGTTTTTGTTTTATTTAAATGATCTAAGCTTAAAACTTTGGGAGTATGTGGGGTTAGTATGTTAAATAAGGAAAATCTCACTAGTAAATAATTGTTGGCTTGCCTGACTCCGGTGTTGGGAACCATCACGACCTGTGTTTGATTTTGGGTCGTGAAAACATGGTATCAGAGCACTAGGTTCACGTAAGTCTCACGCGTCACAAGCAGACCCAGTAGAGTCTTGCGGATCGGTACGGAGACGTCTGTACTTATCTTCAGGAGGCTACAGGGTGTTAGGAAAACTCTCTTTGTTTATATTCTATCATGCAATCGGTGATGTACTTAAACTCATTCCTCTATTGTCTAACAGATGGTGAGGACGCGCGCATCCGATGTTCCTGATCCGGGAGATGCCGCAATCCCCGCCGCCCGAGGTCGTAGTAGAGGCAGGGGAAGGGCACCGGCCCGAGGTGGGGGACGAGGGTGTCCCAGAGCTATTCCAGTTACACCACCAGAGGACCCTATTATAGAGGAACAGGATGAGGTGCCTCCAGCATTCCTGCACAAGTAGACTTTATGACGGCGCCGGACTTCCAGGCAGTCATGGGCCGTATGATGAGATTTATGGACACTATGTCCCAGACTGGTTTATTTCCAGCAGATCCTGCCACTTCTCAGGTGGGAGGGGAGCCCAGACCCCTACTGCCCAGGCCGCAGGACCGACAACAACATTACATCACACCCCGGGTACACTGCCCATGGGTGGTACCCAGTCTATAGTAGCAGCTCCGGAGCCCAGACCAGCTGCGGATTGAAATTAGCAAAAGATGTTAGACAGATGGACTCGATTTCACCCTCTAGTCTTCGGGGGTGAGCGAGGTGAGGATGCCCAGGACTTCATTGATAGGTGCAGGGATAGACTGCACAACATGGGGATCCTAGCGTCACATGGAGTGGATGTCACCACATTCCAGTTAGAGGGCAGAGCTCGCAAGGTGGTGGCAGTCTTATGTTCTCAGCAGGCCAGCAGATTCTCCTACTGTGACTTGGGAGCAGTTTACACAGATGTTCTTGGACAGATATATTCCACCCTCTGATAGGGAAGAGCTGCGGGGTCAATTTAAGCGGTTAGAGCAGGGGCAGATGTCCGTGACAGATTATGAGGCTAGATTTTCAGAGTTGTCACGCCATGCATTTATGATGTTACCCACCGACGCTGAGAGAGTGCGGAAGTTTGTAGCAGGGTTGCATCCAGGTATTAGATCCACCATGGCTCGAGAGGTAGAGATGGGTACTCCTTATCAGCTCATAGTGGAGATTGCTCGCAGGATCAAGGGTTATCGGTTGAGGAGCAGGGTCAACAGGATAAGAGGGCTAGGTTCTCAGGAGATTTCAGGGATGCCCCAGATAGGAGCAGAGGTCGCTTTGGGGGTGGTAAGCCCAGCAGGCCTTCTTATTCAGCACCTCCACCACCTCCCTGAGGTGTCCCAATTAGGCCCCAGTTCAGTGCCATGCCAGAGCGCTCCTACCGTCCTCCAGCTATTCAGAGTTCTCCTAGTGGTTACTCCAGTCGCCAGAGATCCTCCAGTTCCTATTTCAGTGCTATGCCTGAGGGTTCATATCGCTCTCCGGCCATTCAGGATTCTTCTTCTTCGGGACAGCGGATATGTCACTTGTGAGATGTTACGAGTGCGGGGATCAGGGCCATGTGAGGAGGGCTTGTCCAAGGTTTCGGGGAAAGACAGTGCAGCAGGGTTATCAATCGATGAGTTGAGCACCAGCATTCCGGCCACCTAGAGGTGGAGGAAAGGTCGGCAGGGGTCTTCCTAGAGGTGTAGGCCAGTCAGGGGGAGGTCAGGCAGCTCCTGTTCACTCTGGTGGATCCCAGTCTTCCGGTACTCCAGCCAGATTCTATGCTATTCCGACCAGATCAGATGCAGTGGCCTCAGATGCCGTGATCACAGGTATTATCTCAGTATGTGGTAGAGAGGCTTCATTATTGTTTGATCCAGGATCCACTTATTCATATGCTTCAGCCCTATTTGCTCCTTTTCTGGATATTTCTCGTGAGTCCTTGGGTTCACCTATTTATGTGTCCACTCTCATGGGCGAATCTGTTACTGCTCGACATGGTTGATTTCGAGATTATTATAGGCATGGATTGGCTATCTCCTTATCATGTCGTGCTGGATTTCCATGCCAAGACAGTTACCTTAGCCCTGCCCTAGTCACCTAGGCTGGAGTGGAAAGGTTCCTCAGTTAGTACAGCCAGCCGAGTTATTTCATTCTTGAAGGCTCGACATATGGTCGAGAAGGGTTGTCTGGCCTATTTTTCTTATATGCGGGACACCACCGCCGAGTCTCCGACGATTGATTCGGTCCAGTTGTTCGAGAGTTTGCTGATGTATTTCCTTCGGATCTTCAGGGCATGCCTCCGACCGTGATATTGATTTCTGCATTGATTTAGCTCCAGACACCCAGCCTATATCTATTCGTCCGTATCGTATGGCTCCGAAAGAGTTGAAAAAGTTGAAGGAGCAGCTTGAGGAGTTATTAGCTAAAGGGTTCATCAGACCGAGTGTATCACCGTGGGGTGCTCCAATTTTATCTGTGAAGAAGAAGGATGGGTCTATGAAGATGTGTATTGATTACCGCCAGTTGAACAAGGTTACCATTAAGAACAAGTACCCCTTGCCGCGCATCGATGATTTGTTTGACCAGTTGCAGGGTGCTCGTGTGTTTTCTAAGATTGATTTGATATTGGGGTATCATCAGTTGAGGATTCGGGCTTCAGATGTTCCCAAGACTGCTTTTCGTACGAGATATGGCCATTATGAGTTCCTGGTGATGTCCTTTGGCTTGACTAATGCCCCAGCAGCATTCATGGACTTGATGAATAGGGTGTTCAGGCCGTATATTGATTCCTTTGTCATTGTCTTCATTTATAACATTTTGTTTACTCACGTAGCTTGGGGGAGCACGAGCAGAATTGGAGAGTCGTGCTCCAGACTTTGTGAGAACATAAGTTATATGCTAAGTTCTCCAAGTGTGAGTTCTGGTTGGATTCTGTGGCATTTTTGGGGCACGTGG
>ML388644.1:2011-91851 GCA_005239525.1 Nicotiana knightiana
TTTTTTTATAAAGAGAAATATTTAAAACATAGTCCCTTCAAAATACGTGGTGTTCAAATATACTTTCCCAAATACTGTTCTTTCAAATATCATTTTTCTGCAAGACAAATACTTTTCAAATATAGTTTTGAAATAGAAGTCCTTCAGACATAATTTTTCCTTATATTGGGTGAGGACGATTGTTAAAGCATGAAGGGTGATGTCGTGCAATGTTTGATATTGTGAGGAAAGAGTGTAAATCACGAAGGGTTATGTCGTGCCGTACGATGTACCATTCCGTACCGATATTCATTGATTATACTGTGAGGAAAGAGATTAAAAGCACGAAGGGTGATGTCATGCCATGATTTATATTGATCACATTATACATTGCATAGTGAGGCGAGAGTAAAAGAACGAAAGGTCATGCCGTGCCATGATTACATTGATTACATTATACATTGCATTGTGAGGACGAGGGTAAAAGCACGAAGGGTGATGCCGTGCAACTTTGTGATTGTTGATCCTTATTGATATTCTAGCCTTGTTGTTCTTTTCCTTATTTGAGATTTCTTATATGAAACAGTTACCTCCCCACAACATGTTTTCCCTTCTTTTATTGATTGTTTTCTCCCTGTATTTCATTTCTGTTGTACATATATATATATATATATATATATATATTCGAACTGCACAGGTTTATTTGGTGGTCTGGTTCTAGCCTCGTCACTACTTCGCCGAGGTTAGGCTAGGCACTTACCAGTACATGGGGTCGGTTGTACTGATGCTACACCTGCACTTCTTTATGTTGTGCAGATTGCGTAGTCGGATCCGGAGGACATCATTAATGGGAGTGTCTTCTAGCTTATCCTAGAGGCTTCAAGGTATACTCGCTGGCGTTCGTGGGCCTTGGCGTCTCTCCCATCCCTATGTCTTCGTTTCTGTCTTGTTTTTCCTCTAGTTTCAGAGACAGTCATGTGTGTCTTTTCAGACCTTGTATTTAGCACTCTTATAGACAGTTCGTGAGTTTGTGACTCCAGATTTTGGGAAATTTATGCGTCGTTGTATTATGTTGTTTTTACTTAGCCTTGAAATCGTATTTATTTCCGTTGTTAAGATGTGAATTGTTTTAGCTTATTCTGTTAAATTGAGGTTATTATGCTAGTTTAACTGTACACGTTGGCTTGTCTAGCGGGTGCAACGTTAGATGTCATCACGACCCTATGGTGGGATTTCGGGGCGTGACAGTTAATTTGTTTAAAAAATAAATATAAATTCATAATTTCCGACCGATTTCGGTCGGAAATTTTCAATAAGCTGGAGAATTTATTAAATTTTCCGACCAAATTCGGTCAGAAATTAAGATTCTGGGAAAAAAAAATTAATTTCCGACCGAATTCGGTCGGAAATCTAGGTAAAAATTGGATAGAAAATGTCTGCTTTTAAGTTATACCACCTGCCAATTTAAACCAATCCTATAATGGCAGCTTACAGTGCTGCCATTCAACAACAATGAAAACCTAACAAGGATTCAACAACAACTAATAACCAACATTAGCTACAAATAACCACCAACAACAATTAATAACCACAACAAGGCCTTAACAACAACTAATAACCAACATTAGCTACAAATAACCATCTACAATAATTAATAACTACAAAAACTAATAACCACAACAACTGTCATGACCCAAATTTTCCTCCGTTGGGTATCGTGATGGCACATAATCTTAGGGACTAGGTAAGCTTAACTTTTCCACTGAACAACAACAATAATAAAGGAATTATAATAGTCTCGATATAGAAATCTTGACAGAGTTTACAATTTTCCAAAATTCGATAAATACAAGTCATAAGCTCTACGACATATTTCAATCGAATCTAAATACAACTGTCTAGAAATAATAAGTACATTTGACAAAAACAGGAAGGTGACTCTGAAGCCTGTGAGCACAACAGCAGGTTTACCTTGAGTCTCCTCATCAATGATCCACACAGCTAATAACAACAATTACTTGGATCTGTACACAAAAATGCGTAGAAGTGTAGTATGAGCACATCATAGCAGTGTCCAGTAAGTATCAAGACTAACCTCGGTGAAGTAATGACGAGGACTAGTCAAGACATCACTGGTCGGGAATCACAACCCGACAAAACACTAGCAACTCAGCACTGCATCAATTTATTCATATCAGTCCTTAACCAATAAACTCAATAAAGTTGGTCAAACCTTCGAGTGAAAACCTTTAAGTCGTGAGTTTATTTCGAAAGCTTTAAAGATATAATCATTTCAGAATAGAGAAATTTCTTCTTTGAAACATACTTTCTCTGAATGTATATATATATACTTTTTTTTTTAATTTTTTTTTTATAAAGAGAAATATTTAAAACATAGTCCCTTCAAAATATGTGGTGTTCAAATATACTTTCCCAAATACTGTTCTTTCAAATATCATGTTTCTGCAAGACAAATACTTTTCAAATATAGTTTCGAAATAGAAGTCCTTCAGACATAACTTTTTCTTATATACATATATATATATATATATATATATATANCTGGAACTCAGTTCGTAACTCATAATTTTTCATGCAATGCATTACAGGGGAAAGCTCTCGGATCTTCGTTCGTAGTCTCAATTAAAATATGCAATGCAGTACAGGGGGAAAGCTCCCGGATCTCGGTCTGTAGTCCCAATTTAAATATAAAATGCAGTACAGGGGGAAATCTCCCGGATCTCCGTCCGTAGTCCCAATTTAAATATGCAATGCAGTACAGGGGGAAGCTCCCGGATCTCCGTCCGTAGTCCCAATTTAAATATGCAATGCAATACAGGGGGAAAGCTCCCGGATCTCCGTCCTTAGTCCCAATTTAAATATGCAATGCAGCCACTGAGGAAATCAACCAGAATGCGACAGAAATAACATACATTGCCACAACAGGTGCAAAAGCAAACAAGGCCGGATGCAAAGTGCGATGCGCAAATCAATACAAGGACTTAAATCAAAAAAATGGTAAAAACTCACTCATAAGAAGTAGACACTGAAAGGAATGCCAATCACAAAGAGAAGAAGCATAACGAGGGGAAAACAAGGCAAATATAGCAACGATTCTATATATTCAAGTTCACAACCAAGAAACCAAATCATCCCGGCAAGGGAATCGGCTATAACAAATCTTAGTTAGACAATTAGCTTCACCGAATAAACTCAACTTGAACAAATGCTCAGTAAATAGGCAACATCAAAGAAATATCATCAACATGGGCAGTCATCAATTAAACCTTTGTAGTACTTAAGGGAAAATAATTTAAATCACAATGTACGACTCACGGGCATGCTTGACACCAACGTATAGATATTCTAATTACTGTTAGACAATTGAGCGAGATTATACTAGTTTTAGTCACATAGGCAGTGTATGAAGAAAGATATAGTATAATGATAGGAAAGGCAAAGTCTTCATTTAAATCAATTAAGATCAAATAAGAAACAAGGAATTCTAGGTAAGTAACTTCTAATTTGAGCAGGAAGAGATGAAACTAGAAATCAGGAATTCAGATATAACAATTTCCATTCATACACGGGGAGCATAAGGACCTAAAAATCCTAAAAGGTCAATCTATTTTCAAATAAGTCCGAGTACGCACTCGTCACCTCGCGTACACGGGCTACAAATCAACATAGAAGACTCAATCCTAAGGGATAGTTCCCCCCACAAGGTTAGGCAAGATACTTACTTCAAAGACGACAACCTGGTACTCAAAAATAGACTTCTCGGGCGGGAAGGCCTTTGGACGGCTCAAAATCAACTAAAACAACTTCAAAATACATATAAGGAACTATTAGGAATAATGAAGCCTCAATCTTTACAATATTATAAGAATCGATCCCAAAGTCGACCCCCAGGTCCGTACCTCGGAACCCGACTCTGATTACCCATTCCGATACGAGTTCACCCATACTAAATTTATCCGATTCCGATAACATTTGGTCTTTCAAATCATGATTTTACATTTTAGAAGTTTTCTTTCAAAACCCACAATCCCCTCAACCCAAAACACAAACTAAATGATAAAAACAAGAAATAATTCATGAAATATAATTAATTATACTGGAAGAACACTTACCCATTCGATTTGTGTGAAAAACCCTCAAAGAATCGTCCAAAACCGAGTTCTAGATGCAATCGCGTAGAGAAAAATATCGCTGTCCAAAGAAACATTTTATGCGATCGCGAGGAGAACACTGCGATCGCATAAAAGGAATTTTGCTATTGACCCACTTGCACTATGCGTTCAGGGCAGTGTGATTGCGAATGCGGAGAAGGGAAAAATAGACTTTCGTGATCACGAGCGTACCTGTACGATCGCAATGAAGGAAAACTAGGCGGGTCCAAACAATGCTATGCGATCGCGATTAACTCTATGCGATCTCATAGAAGGAAACCAGAAGACAACAATCAACAGTTCAAAAATAGGAAAAATTGACCCGAACCCCATCCGACTCTCACCCGAGGCCCTCGGGACCCCATCTAAATAAACGAACAAGTCTTATAAACTAACACTGACTCGCTCGAGGTTTCAAACCACATAGAACAACACTAAAACGATGAATTAAACCAAAAATCAATGAAATTCCTCAAAACTTCTTCAAACATTAAATTTTGCATTTACAGTCCGAATCACCTCTAATGAAGTCCGTTTCTTACCAAACTTCACAGATATGGCAAAAATATTATGTCAAACCTGTACCGGGCTCCGGAACCATGATACGGGCCCGATACCACAAGTTTCACATATAATTTCATTTTTAACCTCTTTTAGTTTCAGAAAACAATTTATTTTAAAATTTTATTTCTCCGACTTGGGACCTCGGAATTCGATTCCGGGCATACGCTCAAGTCTCATATTTTCCTACAGACCCTCCCGGACCGTCAAATTATGATTTCGGGTCCGTTTACCAAAATTACACGCCCAAGCTACACACGCAAATCGAGGTGAGATAGAAAGAGGTTTTCACGACCTCAGAACACAGAATTAGCTAGAAATATATGGGATGAATTTTTGAGTCATCACAATCTCCCCCTCTTAAACAAACGTTCGTCCTCGAACGTGCCTAGATTCACCTTGGACTCATCCAATCACTGATTGTACACTTCTAACACATACCCGCGGGTGATCCCACGTCACCCAAACCGACCTAAGCCTGACGGAACAATCACAACTGCAATATAGCCTTCACATCACCACTGATAAGCCTCATACCTCACTTTCTCACCTTCTACTCATTTCTCAAAAGACCCGATTCTAAATCCATATCCGGCATTAGCCTCAACCAACTGCATCAACTCAGGTCTACACCCATAAGGCACGACCACGCAACATATCACATCCACATAACAGTTTTGATCACAATAGTTGCCCGCAATCAACTCAGCATTGGCAATTAGCCTCACATATGAAAGAACTCTATTCCCAAGTCCTATAATACCGATAATGATGCAATAAACACGAAGACCTCATTATTAGACACCCAAATCACCGAGTCATAGCTAACACCACCAGGCACATTTCCCGCAAGCTAAACTAAAGAAGCACATAACGAAATGACAGAGTATGAAAATAGAAACATATAAAGGTACTATCAAACAAGCCCATAGGAGTAACTCTCTATCAATACTGACTTCTCAAAAGCAATATAACAAGGAAGAAGCAAAGCATATGAACAAATCACAAGGATTCCATCCTGATAAAATTTCCACCGCGGTACTCAGCCCGTTCCAAACATATCGAATCACAAATATCACAAGGATCTCGTCCTCAACTCTGAATCACATACCAAAAATATATCACACCAATTGAAATTCCTCCACTAATTCATCTCAGCTGATAAAAATCATAAAGCTAGTTGAACTCACATCTCGATGGAGTAGAAAATCACAACTCGTAAACAAAATATTTAGGAAAATCACATAAATCTTACCACGAAGAACAACAAAGACTCACTGCCAGTTTCACTACTATCAAGAATGAATAAAACAATGATAGAACGGCTACCGCTCATAAAATCTTCCAACATGAGCAAACCCGAAAATAGAGTCCCAAGCATAAAACTTACTCATAAATAAGCAACAAATAAAGGAAACTCGTCCCGACCGACAGAGGTATAGTGAAATACAATGGTACCCTACTTTAGCACATCAAGACATACCTGGGTGATAATATTTGGCACAACCGCCTCTAGCCTACTATATGCAACACATCAACGGGTCGGGCCTCCCCCTCCTGGGCACCCTCTACCCACCTGAATACCCTGCTATAACACTCCTACCTGAATCCTGGAACAATCTCTCACCCTGTGGCTAACATCTCCACACTGAAAACAATATCTCTACGAATGTGGCTGTGGAAAACATACAATACGGATCCTCTGAGACCCATGAGTACCTGAAAATCCCCCATGCGAAGCTGGTAATGCAAACTGAACTGGTTGACCCAAAATTCTCTACCATGATGTACCTTGGTTCCATAATAAGGAACAGTAGATTACCCCGGTCTACGAGACCTCCTCGCCTCCCAAAACTCTCTCTCCTGATCTCGTCTGACCTCTCGCTCCCGGTCCCACATGATCCTTATCCGGCGAGCGATCCCCACTACCTGCTGAAATGAGGCATCCTACTATAATTCTCGAGTCTCCCAGAACCGAATATCATGTCTGAATCTCTCAATGACTCTACGGACTCATCTCCTAACTGAAGCAACCAAACGAGTTGCATGTCTGGCTAACTCACTGAATCTAACAGCATACTCCAATAGTGACATGGCGCCCTGACGCAACCGCTTAAAATCCACGCGCTGAACATTCTAAGGAACTGAGGTGAAACCTCCCTAAAAACATCTCAGAAAACTAAATCCATGCTAGTGAAGCTAACTCGGCCATGTTACCCCAACTCATATGCCGCCACCACTGATCAAACCACTACTCTGAACCTGAGACGTGACAAAAACAATCCCACTCGTCTCCACAACACCCGAAATGCGAAGAATATAGTGACACTCCCCCAGGAAACCCGGGGCACCATCTGCCGCCAATCCATTGAAAGATAGAAGGGTGGTACTTCCTGTACCTCTCAAGTCCAAGGTATTCTTCCTCCGATGCTATTGCCCTAACCACGGGCTGAACTGAAACCACATGTCGTGCTGCCATGAAAACTGGAACCTGACCAATATGATCTCACTGCTCTAGAGTGTAGACGGTGGGAGTCTGAACTCCTCCCCTGATCCGTGTAATAGTCGATGAACTAGAATCAATCTTGCCTAAGTCAATGTACCAATTATTCTCAAAACTATGGCCAGGCCTCTTGAAGTTTGGGATAGCAACAGGCACCCCCAATACCTTTCCCCCAACTAGAACTTCTAGCAACTCCTCAACGGCTGCTCTGGTAGGCATCTTAACTGCGTCACGTGCTCCTTGTCGGCCTCTATCTCTGACCCTTACGACGTTTTCTTCGGGTAACATCATAAGGAATCACAGCTTTTGTTCTCACCGTCGGTGAGAGAAAGGATCGATAATTTAAAACTTCAAGATCAATGAATTCGCACGATAGGAATGAAAGAAGTGAAATTGTCCTAATAAATCTGTAGCCCCTCGAAGATAAGTACAGATGTGTCCGTACCGATCCGCATGACTCTACTAAACTCACTTATGACTCGTATCACCTATGAACCTAGAGATCTGATACCAACTTGTCACGACCCAAATTTCCCTCTGTTGGGTTCGTGGTGGCACCTAGTCTTAGGGACTAGGTAAGCCTAACATTTCCACTGAACAACAACAATAATAAAGGAATTATAACAGTCTCGATATAGAAATCTTGGCAGATTTTACAATTTCCCAAAACTCGGTAAATACAAGTCATAAGCTCTACAACATCTTTCAACCGAATCTAAATACAACTGTCTAGAAATAATAAGTACAGTTGACATAAACAGGAAGGTGACTCCGAAGCCTGCGAACGCAGCATCAGGTTTACCTTGAGTCTCCTCATCAATAATCCACGCAGCTATAACAACAATTACCTGGATCTGCACACAAAAATGCGCAGAAGTATAGTATGAGCACACCACAGCGGTGCCCAGTAAGTATCAAGATTAACCTCGGGGAAGTAGTGACGAGGACTAGTCAAGACATCACTGGTCTAATAAGTAAAAAGACATAAATGTACAAATGACCAAAACATAATATCTATCTAAAGATTTTTTGATATAATTAACGGTACGATCGAATAATACGGAAGAAAATTCAATAATTACGATCAATGGACAACATAATAGAAATATGCAAAGAGAAAGGAAAGAATGCAAGCCAAATGTCGGGAATCACAACCCGATAAAACACTAGAAACTCAACACTGCATCAATTTATTCACGTCAGGACTTAGCCAATAAACTCAATAAAGCTGGTCAAACCTTCGAGTGAAAACCTTTAAATCGTGAGTTTATTTCGAAAGCTTTAAAGATTTAATCATTTCAGAAAAGAGAAATTTCTTCTTTGAAACATACTTTCTCTGAATGTCTATTTATATATTTTTATAAATAGAAATTAAAACATAGTCCCTTCAAAATACGTGGTGTTCAAATATCCTTTCCCAAATACTCTTCTTTCAAATATCATTTTTCTGCAAGACAAATAATTTTCAAATATACTTTCGAAATAGAAGTCCTTCAGACATAACTTTTCCTGGAGATAATTGCTTTTCAGCTATATTTTTCAATATATATATAATTGTCGGTCCAAATCTCCTCAATGATAAAACAACCGGAACTCTAACTGTAATTCAGAATTTGCCATGCAATGCAGTACAGGGGAAAGCTCCTCGATCTCCGTCCGTAGTCCCAATTTAAATATGCAATGAAGTACAGGGAGAAAGCTACCAGATCACGGTCCCTAGTCCCAATTTAAATATGCAATGCAGTACAGGGGGAAAACTCCCTGATCTCCGTCCGTTGTCCCAATTTAAATAGGCAATGCAGTATAGGGGAAATCTCCCAGATCTCCGTCCGTAGTCCCAATTTAAATTTGCAATGCAGTACAGGGGGAAAGCTCCCAGATCTCTGTCTGTAGTCCCAATTTAAATATACAATGCAGTACAGGGGGAAAGCTCCTGGATCTCCGTCCGTAGTCCCAATTTAAATATGCAATGCAGCCACTGAGGAAAACAACCAGAATGCGACAGAAATAACATACATTGCCACAACAGGCGCAAAAGCAAACAAGACCGGATGCAAAGTGCGATGAGCAAATCAATACAAGGACTTAAATCACAAAAATGGTAAAAACTCACTCATAAGAAGTAGCCACTAAAAGGAATGCGAAGCACAAAGAGAAGCACCATAACAAGGGGAAAACAAGGCAAATATAGCAACGATTCTATATATTCAAGTTCACAACCAAGAAACCAAATCATATCGGCAAGGTAATCATCTATAACCAATCTCACTTAGACAATTAGCTTCACCGAATAAACTCAACTTGAACAAATGCTCAGTAAATAGGCAACATCAAAGAAATATCATCAACATGGGCGGTCATCAATTAAACCTAAATAGAACTTAAGGGAAAATTATTTAAATCACAATGTACGACTCACGGGCATGCTTGACACCAACGTATAAATATTCCAATTACCGTTAGACAATTATAGGGCGAGATTGTACTTTAGTCACATAGGCAGTGCACGAAGAAAGATATAGTATAACGATAGGAAAGGCAAAGTCTTCATTTAAATCAACTAAGATCAAATAAGAAACAAGGAATGCTAGGCAAGTAACTTCTAATTTGAGCAGGAAGGGATGAAACTAGAAATCAGGAATTCAGATGTAACAATTTCCATTCATACACGGGGAGCATAAGGACCTAAAAAACCTAAAAGGTCAATCTATTTTCAAATAAGTCCGAGTACGCACTCGTCACCTCGCGTACGCGGGCTACAATCAACATAGAAGACTCAATCTTAAGGGGTAGTTCCGCCCACAAGGTTAGGCAAGATACTTACCTCAAAGACGACAACCCGGTACTCAAAAATAGACTTCTCGGGCGGGAAGGCCTTTGGACGGCTCAAAATCAACTAAAACAACTTCAAAATACATATAAAACATATAAGGAACTATTAGGAATAATGAAGTCTCAATCTTTACAATATTATAAAAATCGATCCCAAAGTCGACCCCCAGGCCCGCACCTCAGAACCTGAAAATTTTTATAAATTCCGATTACCCATTCTGATACGAGTTCACCCATACTAAATTTATCCGATTCCGATAATATTTGGTCTTTCAAATCATGATTTTACATTTTAGAAGTTTTCTTTCAAAACCCACAATCCCCTCAACCCAAAACACAAATTAAATGATAAAAACCAGAAATAATTCATGAAATATAATTAATTATAGTGGAAGAACACTTACCCATTCGATTTGTGTGAAAACCTCTCAAAGCATCGCCCAAAATCGTGTTCTAGATGCAATCGCGTAGAGAAAAATATCGTTGTCCAAAGAAACGTTGTATGCGATCGCGAGGAGAACACGGCGATCGCATAAAAGGAATTTTGCTGTTGACCCACTTGCACTATGCGTTCAGGGCAGTGTGATTGCGAGCGCACCTGTGCGATCGCAGTGAAGGAAAACTGGGCGGGTCCAAACAATGCTATGCAATCGCGATTACCTCTATAGGATCGCATAGAAGGAAACAGAAGACATCAAACAATAGTTCAAAAATAGGGAAAATTGACCTGAACCCCATCCGACTCTCACCCGAGGCCCCCGGGACCACATCTAAATGCACGAACATGTCTTATAACCTAACACTAACTCGCTCGAGGTTTCAAACCACATAGAACAACACAAAAACGATAAATTAAACCAACAATCAATGAAATTCCTCAAAACTTCTTTAAACTTTAAATTTTGCATCTACAGTCCGAATCACCTCTAATAAAGTCCATTTCTTACCAAACTTCACAGATATGGCACAAATATTATGTCTAACCTGTACCGGGCTCCGGAACCATAATACGGGCCCGATACCATAGGTTTCACATATAATTTTATTTTTAACCTCTTTTATTTTCAGAAAATAATTTCTTTTAAAAATTCATTTCTCGGACTTGGGACCTCGGAATTCGATTCCGGGCATACACCCAAGTCCAATAATTTCCTATGGACCCTCCGGGTCCGTCAAATCACGGGTCCGGGTTTGTTTACCAAAAACATTGACCGAAGTCAACTTTATTCAAATTTCTAATACAAAATTATCATTTTTATCAGTTTTTCACATAAAGGTTTCCCGGCTATACGCTCGGGTTGCGCACGCAAATTGAGGTGAGATAGAAGGAGGTTTTCACGACCTCGGAACACAGAATTAGCTAGAAATATACGGGATGACCTTTTGGGTCATTACAACAACTAATAACCACAACAACAACTACTAAAATGTTCAATAACAATATAATCATCATTCAAATAACCAACAACAACAAAATATTGACAAGTTCAAAACTTTTTTTAACAATACACGACACTCAATGAGTTTTTTTATGTAGCATCATTTCTATCTTCACTACTAGAACCTTCATCGTCGGAACATGGGGAAGGAGGACGAGACCGGGGAATGAGGAAAGCATCACTAGCAAGAAGATTGGCCAGCTGACCTTGGTCTCTTCAAGATCTTATGTCGGCTTTGCGATCTTCTGTTCCATAGACGATATAGTCGACCTATCAATCGCCTCGCCTTGGGCGGAAGTCCCGATACCTAGCAATCCAGCCTTGTAGCGCCGAAATGATTTATCTTAAAGGCCGTATGCTAACCTCATTTTAGGACCACCGACAACATCCAACCATATCCTCTCCACTTCTTCGTCTGAAATTGGGCGGTCACTCACCTTGCTCATTCGGTGGAAAGCTCTGAACGTACTCCTCCAAATTGATCTTGTAGAGACCCTTTATTTAGAAGATCGAAAATTAATAACTATATAATATTATAAATATTTATAGTAGCTATGAAACTTACATGTGGTCTCCGCCCAGTCCTCGACCCATCTAGTTGGATCTGTAGGTGCCTTCTTCTTTCGGAGGTGAGTCTCCATGAAGAACTCATCATGACTCATCTTCCTCCCCAATTTTTTTCCTACAAATATAATAAAATGTGTTAAAGAAATTAACATATATAAATATAGTTCGATAAAAATAGACCAAAATATTTGAAGGAATTACCAGTTGTCTCCTCATATCCCCCATGCTCCTTGAACCAAGACAGTGCAAGGAGCCACCTTTCTCAGATTCTTAGACCTTCTTTCCCAATTCACTCTGCTTCTCCAATTTCTTGGTGATCCAATACCTCTGCAGATCCATCCATATTTCCGGTAGAACCCATGAAGGATTCTTTTTAACCCTTCGAGTGGAGTGGAAGGAATCGAAGAGTCTCTTACGACATTTGTACTCCCATTTTTTTCAAATCTCACGGTTATACCGATCCTCCCATACTTAGTCTGCAAATAAAGTATGTAACGTTAGATGAAAATATTGTTAATATAATACTTAAATAGATAATAATTGTATTAAAACCTTAAATTGGTTGAACATCTGTTACACGAGTCTCTATGGAAAGTCACTCCAAGTCGGATAGGGTGCCAAATACAACGCACCAAGAATATCAGTGATTATCTTTGTAATCCAATTATTAGGAATGAATATACAACATAGCAATTACATTAAATAAACAAGAGTATCTATTATAATTCAGAAAAAATAAAGAAGTAATTAATAAATCTTACCCATTGCCCTTAGGCCTGATGATGATTCTATGATAATGAACATAACGCACATCATCTGGATCATCATCCTCCGATGCATCTGAAGCGTGCGCAGAAGGGGGCATCTAGCTCAGTGCTATTATCCCGAAGACGGAGTCTAGAAATGCTAAGAGACGAACTCCGTGGAGAGGGAGACGGGGTCCCTGATGAAGATGGCTACGATCCACACCCCTGCATCGATCTAGACCCGTGCTGCGATCCGGCCGACTGAAATCTAGATGGATGTGATCCAGCTGGAGATAAAGCAAATGGAGCAAATGACGGGCGTACCACATGGCTCTTTGACTGGTGACTCGATGCACCCATGTTACTAATGGGTGGATCATGAGGAGGAAGCGGGGTATAGCCCTATGGCGGAGAATGGTGATAATAATGCTGGGCGGGCGAAGGGTGGGTAGTATGATGAGTGGATGGATGTGGTGGAATAGATCTGTGCCTAGAAGATTGATGTTGGCCATCAACAGTAGACTCGATGCACCTATGTAACTAATGGGTGGATCATGAGGAGGAAGCGGGGTATAGCCCTGTGGCGGAGAATGGTGATAATAATGATGGGCGTGTGAAGGGTGGGTAGTATGATGAGTGGATGGATGTGGTGGAATAGATCTGTGCCTAGAATATTGCTGCTGGGCATCAGTAGTAGAGGGATGCAAGTGTAGAGTGGAAAGAAGCGAGGGTTTAGCACCATCATCATGATCAATAAGCCTTATATCCTTCCTAGACCTACCTCGGCCCCTACTGGCCATCTGTATAAATTAAAGAAAATGTTAGAATTGAGATTATAAATCTATATAAGTTGAGAGCACTTGAAAATATTAACATGCTAGTCATCTTCGTCGACGTATCCTTCCTCGTATGAAAATCCTTCCTCTTCACTTATTTCATTTTCATTAGGTGATTCTTTATCCTCATATTCTATGATTGTTATTTCCTCAATATCAACTTCTTCTAATATGCGTTGAGGATGCTCCAAGTAATTTTCTAACTGACCATCCACCATTTGGTTAACACTTGAGGTATCACTTTGGTAAGCAACATCTAGCACATTCTCAACTTCTACCCTACCAACAGGATTTTGTTTTGATTACAACCAACCGATCAGGTTTATCCCTCTGCAATGGATATAGAGCATAGTACACTTGGCTAACTCTTTCAGCGATTATAAAAGGATCATAGCGATCATACTCGCTCTTTTTATTAACCTCAATTATGTTGTACGGCAAGTGTACATTTGTACCTCTTCTAGGTGCTGGGTCAAACCACTTGCATCAGAAAAGTATGATGTTCTTATTTGGCCAACCTTAATATGACAATTCTAGAATCTCTTTGATCACACCATAATAATCATTTCCCCCATCCTGGTTGCTTTCACCACCTTTGACACACACCCCATTGTTATTGCTTTTGTTTTTTATACTTGGAGCATTCCTCGGTGTGAAATTTGTAACCATTCACATAATACTTAGACACAGTCGTAACCGTAGGTGCAGGTCCCCAAGATATGTCTTCAAAAATTGATTAACACCGTTGTTTGGATTATTGACCTATATGTAGGGGTAAATAAATCACAAGTGAGAAAGTATATTTACAAGTATGTATATTAACATGTGAGAAAGTATGTAAGATGCACTTACACACTCTTTAAACCATGCCTCAAATGTAGAATATACAACATCATGACCGAATTGACTCACAAAGTCACTGAGCGGCGCATCGAAAATTATTTGTTACTTGTATCAACAAAATTAAATAGTACCCCATGTAAATTAATCTTACGTCAACACTTACTTAAGAAAGGGTTGAACTTCAGGACAATTTAGCAACATATGATTTGAAGTTGATTTGTACTCCATACTACTTAGGCCCTTTTTTGTTCGATCTTTAGAACCTCGGCCTGGTTGATTGAATATGGACATTGGTGGATATAATGGATCAATCTCAATCACCACATTATGCCGATTGGGCCTATTTCTAGCACATGGCACATGACTGTCAAAGTAGTAAGAACAAAAATGGGCAGTTTCCTATGCAAGATAAGCTTTGCATATGGATCCTTCAATCCTACTCCTTTGTTTAACAAATTGTTTACACTTGCCGATAGTCCTGCACATTGTCATATTAAACGATAACGTTAAAGAATATTATAAGAATAAATCAAGGTTTTATCATTACCTCTCGAATGGATACATCCATCTGCATTGAACCGGGCCTCCAAGTCGTACCTCGTGTACAAGGTGAATTGGAAGGTGTTCCATCACATCAAAGAAACAACATGGAAAAATCCTTTCCAACTTATTACTGATTACAGGAATGTTCCGATTCATTTGAAATAGGTTTTCTTCCCTTAATGTGGTAGAACGTAAGTGTTTGAAGAAAAAACTTATCTCTGTGATAGATTTCCATATTTTTAGGAAATCCACATAATGCAATTGGGATTAAGGTTTCCATGGATATATGATAGTCATGACTTTTCCTATGAGTCAGCTTTCTCTCAACCATATCGACATGTTTTCCCAGGTCTGATGCATAGCCCTCGAGCATCTTTAGGTTTGTAACCCACTCACAAATCTATCGTCATTGTTCCAAAGTGAATGTGTAGCTGGACTTGGGCTTAAACACCTTACCGTTGTTCCCAGATTGCAAATGTAATTCAGGTCGCCTACAATATTCTTGTAAGTTTAGTCTAGCCTTCGGGTTATCTTTTGTCTTATTCTTATCATCCATCACTGTGTTGAAAAAAATGTGAAAATAGTTCTTCTCAACATGCATGACATCAAGATTGTGCCAAAGAAGATTATCCTTCCAATATGGCTACTCCCAAAATATGCTCTGTTTTGTCCAGTTATAAGTAACACCATATCTAGGAAATCTAGAAGGTGGGGCCTCGGTAACTTTAGTGAAGTTTTGAACCCTCTCCAAAATTTCCTCGCCAAAATAAATTGGAGGTGGAAAATCATGATCAACTGTATTCTTTTTGAATGCTTCTTCACCCTTCTGAACTCATGATCAACTGGCAAGAACTGACGATGACAATCAAACCATGACTGCTTTCTGCCATGTCTTAAAGTGAACGATTTACCATTTTCCATGCAGTAAGGACATGCTAACTTTCCGGCAGTCATCCACCCAGACAACATTCCATACACAGGAAAATCATTAATGATCCTCATTAAGTTAGCACGCAAGTTGAAATTTTTCTTAGTTGATATATCATATGTCTCAACTCCATCATACCACAACCGTTTAAGCTCATCAATCAGAGGTTTCAAATATACATCAATCAAACTCTTTGGATTGCGGGGACCTTGGAATAACACAATTTAAAAAAATATATGTACTAGTCATACACATTTCAGACGGAAGATTATACGGCGTAATAAATACTGGCCAACATGAATATGGTGTTGCGGAAATAGAAAATTGCGTGAAACCACCAGCACAGAAACCCAACCGAACATTCCTCGGTTCACTAGCATAATCCGTCCTATCAAAATGCTTCTAAGCTTCCCCATTTGAAGGATGACACATAATACCGGGCGACCTTCTATTTTCATAGTGCCATATCATATGAGGAGCTGAACTCATCGATGCATACAACCTCTTTAATCTAGGAATAAGAGGTAAGTAATGCATCGACTTCACAACAGCCTTCTTCCGACTGGAAAGCCGCTTAAAATGATGGTTTTCACAAAAATTACAACTTTCTAAATATGCATCACCCTTATAATACAACATGCAACCATCTTCACAACAATCGATTATCAATTATGAGAGTTTAACTTAGAGGCCAATCTTTTAGCCTTATAGAAATCTTTAGGTATGTTGAAAGTTGGGTGACCTAATTCACTCATAAGGCCAATGAAAGAATCTATTCCCGCTTTGGTATCTGATTTGATACTTAATAATCTAACCGCAATAGAAAA
Source organism: Nicotiana knightiana (assembly GCA_005239525.1). NCBI lineage: Eukaryota > Viridiplantae > Streptophyta > Magnoliopsida > Solanales > Solanaceae > Nicotiana > Nicotiana knightiana. The sequence goes on from ML388644.1 coordinate 18,788, forward strand.
CTGAGAGTGCATACTCCTTTCCCTTAGTGGACGACTAGAGGCCTCTAACTGTTCATAAAAATATTGTGCCTTTTGTTAAGAGGTTGTTCAACACTTTCATGGGTTTTAAAATCGAAGTGCATCCCAAAAGAATCCGCAACCATTTCTTGGTATCTAGGATGTTGAACGTTATTCCCTACCGACCTACTACTTTCACCAACAACTAAGTTATGAAATACACCATCACTACCATCAATCTCTCCATGACTAGTCCACATAAAATAATTATCCATAAACCCTTTTTTATATAGATGAGCCTTAACATCCTCTGATCCAAAAAAAAAAATGCAAACACTTGTACTTCACACAAGGACACCTAATCAACTGTCACGACCCAAAAACCACAAGTCATGATGGCACCTAACTCAACCAGTTAGGTAAGCCAACTAACATAAAATACAACTAAACTGAGATTATAAGAGAATATAAAATAGATAACTGAACATTTAAAAATCTACCCAAGACCTGGTAGTACGAATCACGAGCTTCTAAGATTTGGAATTTCAAAATTGATACAAATAAATACACGTTCTACTTAAAGTTTACACAAACATATTGGCAATAAACTAAGCTACCATGGACAAGTGGCAGCTATATCCAAACGCACGAACATCTTCCGAATCAGCATCAGACGTCACCAGCAGCTCCTCTCCAAAAATCTGCACGCAATGTGCAGAAGTGCAGTATAAGTACAACCGACCACATGTACTAGTAAGTGTATTGTCTAACCTCGTTGAATTAGTGATGAGGATTTTAATTGAAAGATGCTATTTACTATAACATGTACATTAGATTAACAGTATAGGCAGTTCAAAACGTAATATACAAAAGTAGCGTATACAACTCTGTGAGATAGTCAACAATTACTAGCAGCAATTACAGTAGAAGATTTACAATCTTTCCCGGTATAAGAAGTGTACCCAAGATATTAAGTCACATGGCACGGTAACACCCTTCGTGCTTCTATCTCATCCTCATCATATATAAATAAATTTATGTAACAAATCAGTTAGCACGGCAACACCCTTCGTGTGTTGAATTCATCCTTCCAAATGTATGTATAACAGAACTAACCAGATGATCGAAATATCGATAACGGGAATTAAAAGTAAGAATTGCAAGTAAAACAATGGACAAGTATACATATGTGGACAACAGTAAAAGACTAAGTGAAAAGCACGTGGATAATAACAACAATTGGAAAACAAAGAATATCAACTCCAACTAACTAGAACATTGGAGGCCTAAGTACAAATAAAATAAATAAGACGGAAATACATGATTTTTACAAGTTGACAAGTAAGGGCATGAATGGTTAACATGGCGAAAGGCTTATACTAAAGTGCAACAGAATAGATACAACATGAGTATAATTGTAAAATCAGGAAATAAGCATGGTATTTGCAAGTTAAGCAAGTAGAAGATATGAGCAACACAACAACAATTGAAATAGAGATCAGTGACAGAACAATTTGCAACAAGTCACATCAGATCTATAATTATGACAATAACAGTTCAAGGTAAAGTCATGATTGTATACACGGAAGACTGATATCAAACATAATGCATGTCCCTCATCCTCGCCTGCACGGAAACACCCATCGTGCCATGACCTCACGGTAACACACAATCAAAATATTATAAATGAAATGGCACGACATCACTCTTCGTGCTTTTACTCTCAAATTATATGGCACGACATCACCCTTCGTGCTTTTACTCTCAATAACATGGCACGGAATCACCCTTCGTGCTTTTACTCTCAAATGATATGGCACGACATCCCCTTCATGCTTTTACTCTAAATAACACGGCCCGGCATCACCCTTCGTGATTTACACTCTTGCTCACATGATAATGAATATAGAATGGCACGGCATCATCCTTCGTGCTTTACACTCTTCCTTACCAAGCATATGAATATCAATAAAATGGAAAGGCATGAAGTATAAATAACATCGAGGAGAGTGTTCAACGAATATTCTAAACAAATTCTCAATCACTTCTTTACAAGCCAACAATGATTCAATGAACCTTCAAGGGCCATATAATTCAAGTACTTTCACAAATCCCACAATTTATTAACAACACAAGTATGGAATCTAGCATCTCAAAATATCGGCCATAGCAATGTAGTAGTGATTACGCATAGAGATGACCAAACTAGAAACATCAATGTATTCTCATAATTCTATCAAATTTGATCAAGTTATATTAGGCTAGGCCTTTATTTATAACATTTTATACTACATTCTTAATATTTGTAATTCAAGCGAGGCGAAGCAAGGAAATTACGTATTCTACAAGACAACACAATTATAACATCATCTACCCCGAGCATGATTAACCCCGTCACATACATATACGCTCGTCGCCTCATATATGTATCAACCCCGCATGTAGCAAACAATGACAAATAGGAGGAAAAATTTCCTCAACAAAGTTAGGCAAAAAACATACCCCGATTCAGCTAACTCAACACTCAACTTAGCCTTTTTCTCTACAAATTTGCCTCCGCTCGACTCAATCTAGCCAATGGAGACTTGAATACATCACACAATGCAAGAGAAAACAATTTCAATTAATAAAGCTATAATTTTTTTTCAATTTCTAAAAAGTCAACACCCGGGCCCACTTGGTCCAAACCCAAAATTCGGACCAAAACCCGATTACCCATTCACCCCCGAGCCCATATTTATAATTGGTATTGGAATCCGACCTTAATTTGAGGTCTAAATGCCCAATTTATCATATCTCTAGTTTCTACCCAAAACCCCCCAATTTCACCATGAAAACCTTAGATTTTTTGTTGAATCATACGAAAAAGTAGTGAAAGATTGAAAGAAATTAGTTTAAGATCACTTACCAATGATTTGGGGAAGAAAAGTTCTTTGGAAAATCGCCTCTTGTGGTTTAGGTGTTGAAAATTTGGGAAATAAATCAAAAGTTCCGTTTAAGTCATCTTTTGTTCAGCTACAGGTATCGCATTTGCGAATTAACAGTGTTTTCGCAATTTCCACAAAAGGTTCGCAATTGCGGATGAACAGTGCTTTCGCAATTGCCATAAAGGTTTGTAATTTCGTATGAACAGTGTTTTTGCAATTGCCATAAAAGGTTCGCAATTGCGAATGAACAGTGTCGCACCAGAAACCAACAAAACCCAAACTTCTCCAAAATAACCCGAAACCACCCCTGAAACTCATCCGGAACCTCCCGGACACAAACCATATTTGAATTTCAATCATAAAACACGCTACGGACCTGCTCTCGCACTCAAAACACTGAAAAGAGGTCGTCTTAACCTGATATTGACCATGGTCAAACTCTCAAATTTCTTAACTTTGCTAGTCTCTCAACCAATGATCCAAAAATACACCCTAGCCCCTCGGGACTCTAGACCAAAAGTGCACACCAGTCTAAGAATATCAAAAAAACTCGCCCGCATGATCAAATCGCTAAAATAACACCTAGAACTACGAATTGAACACCAAATCAAATAAAATTTTCAAGAAAGCTTTGACATCTTTATTTTTACCACCGGACATCCGAATCACGTCAAACCGATTCCGTTTCCCACCAAATTTCACAGATAGTTTAAAAATATTACATTAGACCTGTACCAGACTCCGGAATTAAAATATGGACCCGGTATCAACAATGCCAAAAATTCAATCAATTTCTTAAAATTAATAAAATTATCAGACTTTTAGTTTTTAAATAAAAATTCATAACTCAAATTAGGGGCCTCGGAACTTGATTCCGGGCATATTCCAAGATCCCATATTTTAATAGACCCGCAGAACCGTCAAAATACGGGTCCGGGTCCGTTTACTCAAAACGTTAACCTAAGTCAACTAAAATTAACTTTTTAGGCAAAAATTCTTATTTTTATCAGCTTTTGAATATAAGCCTCTCGGGTCAATACCCGAGTTGCGCACGCAAATCGAGAAATTCTAGAATGAGGCTCTAAAGGCTTCAAAACAGAGAGTTTGGTTCTAAATCGCCGAGTGAAGTGCAGATACTCAAAATGACCAGTCCGGTTGTTACATCCTCCACCACTTAAACACACGTTCGTCCTTGAACGTGTCAGGAGTCATTCCAAAGCTATCAAATTACGGCGTAACCTTACTATACATAAATCGGGGGTGATCCCACATTACCTTGTTCCACATAAACCCGCCAACACAACACAACTAGAGATCCTTATTTCAACCTTGGTCCCGAAACCTTAGAACTCAATAATAAACTTTAGTTACAATAGAATTAATTTAAATAATTTGAGTGCTTCTTAATTTGAAAGTTCATATATATCCCTAAATAAGTTTTTTTTAAATTCAGTTAGACCATTAAAAGGGACATATAATTAAATGAAATAACAATAGCTAACCCTAGCATTAATCATAATTAAAATTAGTTAAATTAAAAAAAAAATAAACCCTAGCATTAATCATAAATCATAATTAAACCAATAGAACAAATAATTGAAAGAATAATCCACAAATGCTTAATCCACAAATGCCAACAGTACTAAACCCTATTTTATACAATAAATCCTAAATCTAATCAATTATTTACTAATTAATCAGTACCATAGTTAAGGAAAAATAGTACCATTGTTTCGGATAAACCCTAAATCTAATTAATTATTAACTAAACCCTAGTTTATACAATAGAAGAATTAAAATTACCTAAATTAAAAAATGTAGATAACTAACCTTGAAAGAGAATATAGGGGTTTGATTTTGGGTGGCAGTGGTGGTAGCCGGCGACGAACGAAGCAGTGGTGACAGTCGGCGGCAGATGAAGCAGTGGTGGCAGCGGGGACTTTGATTTTGGGTGAGGAGGAAGACAAAGTATGATTTTGGGTGTGGTATTGAGAGGAGAATATGAGGAATGGAAGAGAGATAGAGAAAATGAGAAAATAGGGAAGAAGCCCGACCTAACAGATCTAAATTGGAAATTTTCGACCGAAAATCGGATGGAAAATTCGGTCGAAAATATTAAGTGACATTTGACAATTTGACTAGGCCATTTCCGACCGAATTCGATTAGAAATGTTTAGTTAATATTTGCTAATTAGTTAACTACTCTACTATACTATACTATCTATAGTATATAGCTATACTATACATACACTTAGCATATATATATAATACTATACTATACTATGTATAGTATATAAGCTATGTCGATATAACATAGATATGTGATGACCCAAAGGGTCATCTTATGAATTAAGACACTATTCTGGGCTTATTAGCCTTAAAAATACTAATTTTAATCACCTCGATTTGTGTGCGCACTCCGGGCGGGAATCAGGAAAGCTTTTATGTGAAAAATATGAGAAATAGTAATTTTTGGAGTTAAAATTTAGTTTTAGTTGACTTTGGTCAACATTTTGAGTAAACGGACCCGGATATGTGTTCCGACGATCCTGGGAAGTCCGAAGTAAAATATGGGACTTGGACGTATGCCCGGAATTGAATTTCGAGGTCCCAAGCCTTAGAAAATAATTTTTGAAGAAAATTTTTGTACTGATTTTTACAGGAAATAAAGAAATGGATTAATGCATGAAATCATTGGTATCGGGTCCGTATTTTGATTCCGGAGCCCGGTACAGGTTTTTATGATATTTAAGTCCTAACTATGAAATCTGATGAGAATCGGAGTTGATTTGACGTGATTCGGACTTCCGGTTGAAAAGATAGAAAATTTGAGTTCTTGAGAAAATCATGAGTTTTGGGTTAAATTCATAATTTTTGATTTTATTTTTATGGTTTGACTGCACGAGAAAGTCCGTATGATATTTTTAGACTTGTGTGCATGTTTGGTTTGGAGCCCCCATGGCTCAGGTGAGTTTCGGGTAGGCTATGGAGTGATTAGAACTTAGAAACCATAGTTGTGCATCTGGTGTTTTTACACAGGCCTCTGATCTCCCAATTGCGAGATCAGGCTTCGCAATTACGAAGTGAGCAAGCTTGGGAAATGCGACAATAATGTCTCAAATGCGAACCAGGCCTGGGCAGGCCATCCTCGCAAATGCGACATTCTGGGCCGAAATTGCGAATGCCCCCTTATGTCACAAATGCGACATTTTCGTCGCAAATGCGATGGCTGTAGATTTTCAAACGGTTCGCAATTCGAACCCCTGATCGCAAATGTGATAACCGCAGCTTGTTAAGTCAGATTTTAGACGGGGTTTACACCTATTTTTCAATTCTCTCAAACCCTAAACCTCCGTATGCGATTTTCCAAAGACCCGAACTTCTCCAAATCATTGGTAAGTGATATCTAACTAATTTCTTTCATTCCTTAACTAACTTTAACAAGATTTCAACCAAAAATCTAGAGTTTTCATGGTAAAAATTGGGATTTTTGGGTAGAACTTAGGAATTTCAAAATTTGGGGATTTATACCTCGAATTGAGGTCGGATTCCAAAACTAATTGTATATCCGGGATCAGGGGAGAATGGGTAAAAGGGATTTGGTCCGAACCTCGAGTTTTGACCAAGCGAGTCCGGGATCAATTTTTATACTTTGATAAAAAAACATAGGAAAATCATATTTCTTCATTAAAGTTAATTCCTTTAAGCAATAATTGATGATATTGAACCAATTGTGATTAGATTCGAGCGAGTTAGAGGCAAATTCAAAAGGAAAAGTTGTGCTAGAGCAGTGATTTGCTTGTGAAATTGAGGTAAGTTCTTGGTTTAACCATGACTTGAGGGAATAGGAACCCCCAACTTAAATGCTATGTGAATTTGCATGTGTGTGTTGTATAGGTGAGGTGGCAAGTATCTATGCACCACCAAAGTAATTTTTGAACATGATCCCTTCCTCGTTTCCAATTTAAATTGACCCTGGCTTAATTGTTTTATGATCATTGATGTCTACATGTCTACTTGGTTTTGTCAACTTTTCGTTAAGTATTGTTTCTAGTATTTTGGAAGTGTTGATTGTTCCCTTGGTTTCATTGTGGTACATAAGGATTGAGCTGGTTGATAGTGTTTTACTATATATACCAGTTGGTTTCATTGTGAAATGCTAATTGATGAAGTTATTAGTAGTAGAGCTTTATGTTTACAATTGTTGAGACAAAAATATTGCGAAAGGCTTTGACTTGAATTGTGAAATTTTTTATAAATAAAGTGATATGATATGTCTGGTGGGAGCGGGTTGTATGCCGCAACAAGGAGTGATAAGGGTGGACAAATGGGATTGGGTTGCACGCCGCAACAAGAGCAATTAGGGTGATATATAAAGGGAGGAGAAATAAGGGTGGACAGGTGGGAGCGAGTTGCGCGCCGCAGCAAGGAGCAATAAGGGAGGACACTTATGTTTTACTGATTTTTAAACACAAAGATTGCAAACTTAGTATTTTACTCTACTGTTTTCTCATTCTTTGCACTTACTGTTATTTTAAAGTGAAATATGGAAACTTATGTGAGAATTGGTTATAGCTGAGACCTGGAAAATGTGGCTGAGTTATTTTATTTATTGCTACATATTATTGTCTTATATAGTTTAGAATTTCCTTTTTATTTTATTATACATTTTTCACAGGTTATATTATAAATGTCCCGCCGTAGCCTCATCACTACTTCGTCGAGGTTAGGCTGGGCACGTACTAAGTACATGGGGTCGGTTGTACTGATACTACACTCTGCACTTCTTGTGCAAATCCAGGTACCGGCCAGAGCTAGGTGAGAGGAGTAGCTGATATCATTCACACAGAGACACGAGGTAGATTTGCTAGCGTCCGCAGACTCCTGGAATCTTCCCTTTATTATTTAGATACTATTTTATTTCATTCAAAATAGAGATACATTTCTTTCAGCCCAATTATTTGTAGTATTCTTTAGTAGTTCGTGAATTGTGACACCAGACCCTGGGTAGATATACATTTAGTATTAGTTCGTGGTTCGTATTATTATTTTGAATATTATTCATGTAGTTTTTTATTGGAAAGTATTAGACTTCATTTTTATTTTAAATTGTTCTATTATGTTTAAGTAAACTTTCTAAAGAAAATAGTTAATTAAATTCTAACATTTGCTTGCCTATCAAGTATGGTGTTAGGCGCATCACGATCCCGAGGGTTGGGAATTTGGGTCGTGACAAGTTGGTATCAGAGCTCTAGGTTGCCTAGGTCTCACAATTCAGGAACAAGCTTAATAGAGTCTGAAGGATCGGTACAGAGACGTCTGTATTTATCTCTCAGAGGCTATCAAGTCAGGAAACAAACTCAATTTCATTTATACTCTATCATGTGATTCTTGCTGTCTCTAATACTGATTGAACTCTTCTATTCTCTCGCAAATGGCGAGAACATGTGATTCCTCTTCTGCTGACCAAAAATCCGGTCCAATAGCAGCAGCTCCTACTAGGGGAAGAGGCCGAGGCTGGGGAAAAACTTAGCCCACTGCTCAGAAAGCAACCCCAGTTGCGGAGCCCCAGATAGAGATTAATGAGGGGGTTCCAGCTCAGACCATTCCAGCGGGACCAACTCAAGTCCAAAAGGGGTTTATTGCTATCCCGGTGCTTCAGGATGCTTTGGTCCGATTGGTGGGCTTTACGGAGAGCGTATCCAAGACATGCACACTCCCTGTGGCAGCAGCCATGTCTCAGGCTGGAGGAGGAGTCCAGACTCCTGCTACCCACACTCGTGATCAGACTACTCCTCAGGTTCAAACCCCAGCAGCTAATCCTGTTGGGGCAATCCAGCCAGTTGTAATTGGTTGGAAAGTTGTAAAATTTTTAATAAATAATTATTTTTTTACATTATATAAATATTTGATATATTTCCGACCAAAAATGGTCGAAAATCCGGGAAATTTTTAATAAATAATTATTTTTGTAAATTATATACAAGTATGACCAAATATTTGACCGATTTCGGTCGGAAACTCGATAAATTTTCAATAAATAATTAGTTTTGTATATTATATACAAGCATGACCAAATTTTTTACCGAAATCGGAAATTTTATTTTTTGTTGTCAGGCAATTTTTGTTGACTTTTGCGACCAACTACTCTTATTTCCGACCGATTTTTCAGACCGATTTCGATCAGAAATTCTTGGACGAAAATCACCTTATTTCTAGTAGTGCATAACGAAAGTTTAGTGCACCGGACCATCTTTTTTAAACGTCATTATCCCTAACAACCCACATTTTCCTTTTGACTTCCAAGTTTTATGGATTAGAAATATTGGTGGGAGATTTGGACTTCTTATGATAAAATCTTTCTAGCTAGTTGTGGAAGTCATTATTGTTTTCTGAAACTTTCACATGATCCATTCATTTATACTATGAAATAAGGACGTGACTACTTTCACTTTCACATAATTTGATATTAGGTAGCTAAAAGTAACATGACTTTCAAGTAGTCGACACGATGAAAAATATTTTTGATTTTTTGAAAAAAAGTTTATCCAAGAAAATAATTACTCAGAATATGTTTTCTGGCATTTTATTATTCGGAAAACAACTAAGAATTCTTTTAAATTCGCCGGTATTAGCGGCATCATTAGAAATGATAACGAAGACTGGGTTATAGGATTCTTCTCGAGTATTCTTGCAGAACTCTTAGCTTTAGAAAATGGCCTACAATTGGCTTACGAACATAATTGGTAGGATCTGAAAGTGGAAGTCGACTCATAGAGGTAATACAACTAATAGATAAACCTAGTATATTTATCACTTTATTTTCTACAACTGCAGGTTATTGATGCGGAAGCTGGGGATCGCGAGGTTGCATACCTCTTGGAAAAGGAAATAAGGTTGCACGCCTCAACCCTTGTATTGGTGGAAAAATAGGGTTGTGTCACGATCCAAAATTCTAACATGTTGTGATGACGTCAGTCGAGTACTAGGCAAGCCGACATTACGAAATAATTCCAACACTTTTAACAGAAAATGATAAAACAGTTTAAATAACTAAAATTCTCATAAACATGGATAGAACCCAAAACTCAACGCGAAATTTCCAACTATCCGGGTGTCAAAGAGTACATGAGAATCTATACATCACAAGTCTGGAGAACACGGTCTATAATAGTCTGATACTAAATACAATAAGCAAAATGATAGAGAAGGAGAGACAAGGTCAGCGAAACACTGGAAGCTACCTCGGAATCTCAGGAAGATCAACTATGTGAAGAAATCAACACCAACATGTTGATACTAAATTTTTCCTCAAATTATTTCTAATTATTTTATATATACCTTCAAAATTAGGTTTTCATAACAACTGGTATTTTTTCATAATTTTCTCATATTTTATTAATTTATTTCTGGTTTATCCAGTACTTTTATACCCAACAATTAACCATAAATTGCATTAAAAATGATCCCAAAACACTTCTTGGTTTATAATATAATTTTTTTATCCTATTAGGATTTAATTATTTCATAAATTAACCAAATTGGCATTATTTGACTATAATTGCAATGACTTTGCAATTATAGTCTAATTATACATTTTATGTTATTTTAATTCAATAATCAGTCATTTTATATTTTTAATACCAATTGATCACTTTAATTCATCTATTTAGCCTTAATTTTATTTTTATATAATTATTAGCCATTTTTATTAATTATTTATCTATTATTATGGGTATTTAACATCTAACCACTTTTAGATCAAAATTTTTTATTCAATTTTACCCGGACCCCAACCCAATTAAATCAGCCCAAAATATCAGGCCCGGTCTTTAAAGCCTACCCGACCCAGTCTCCCATTCAATCTGAGTCGTTGATTAATTTAAATCAACGGCCCAGATCTCTACTTACCATATTAATGCCTAAATGACTACCCCCTACGTTCATTTCTCCCGCTTCATTTCTCTCACCATCTCTCTATCTCCCTCTCTTTGGTTCTCTCTAGAACCTTCCCACTTTCCCCAGTCCGTGGAGCTCTATCTCCCTTTTCCGGCCACCTCTCTTGCCGGAAACCATGAGTTCTCACCACTCCTAGCCTATGTCTCTCCCCCACACCGACTTGACACTGTCCTGAGGCCCTTAAGAGAACGTGGAGCAATTCAACTCCCACTTATGGCCTTTCATGCCGTTTTTTGGCATCTACGGCCGTCCGAGTAAGATTTCTTCATTTTTTTGCTAGAACCAGTGGTTCTTTAGCCGATTCTCCTTCTCTCTGGGTTGTCTCTATGAAACCCTAAGTATCAAACTCTGTTTTTCATTGATCTATAACATATCTTGACTTATTCTAGGCTATTTTAGTATTTTTCAAAAGGCTTTCTGATTTTTACAAATTGCGAACTAGGGTTATTAAACCCCTTTTAAAACGCTCTTTTCTTCTGATTTCTTGCATTAATCTATGAGTCTTTATGTTTAAAATGGTTGTTTAAGTTTTCCTCATCTATTCGAGTTACCCTATTGAAAACCCTAATTTTTCTTAGTTCTAATCCTAGGGTTCTGAGTTACTTCTGATAATATGTTCTATTATGTTTACTGTTTCTCGTGAATACTCCATAATTTTTGTGGTTTTACCCCATGTTTACCTATTAGGATCTCTGACTATTCACTTTTTTGCCTATATCATGATTACTCTATCGATTCGTACTGTAATCTATATGAATCCCTAATTTTTATATGATTTCACCTTACTAGCCTTCTTATGGTTCTGATTTTTGTCTATTATTTATTTATTGCACTTATTCTCATAATGTTTTCTTTTTGTGAATCCCCAGATCTTTATGATTGATACGTCATTGATTTTGCATAATGTTCTCTATTGATTCTTAAGTATTTCCTTAATTAAGACATATTGATTTTCTATTTCTCTTTGTTTGTATCAAGCCTATCCCGCTAATGTGTGATATTTTCTTTGATTGATATTGATTTTCTGTGATTAGAACCTCACTCGAGGGTTTCTTCCATAATATAAATCATTCATTTCCTTATTTTCATAGTCGATTATGTTGTCAATCTGATTCTTATGACATTCCTTAATTATTATATTATGTACCTAGCCTAATTACCTACCATGTACTTGTATTAGTTTGAAATATTCCCTTACATGCTATATGCCGGCCATAAATGATACTTTTCCTTATTTGAACATGTATTCTACCATTTGAAGTTGATTCCCTTAATTAAGGAAGTACTCGTACTGACTTTGCCCTGATTGATTCTGAGTCCCCATAATTACTAATTAGCTCTGATTTTTTTACCTTATTTGTTACCTATTTTCAAACTATATAAACATTGCTTTTCATCAAGACAAAAAAAAACGGACTGGTTCAATAACTCTCTCTCTCACAATCAAACTTTCTGCTCTCTTCTGTGCTACTTGTTATCGTTCTGAGTTAGCCGACTGCAAGCCAAGGCTAAAGATTGTGCTCTCATATCCCCTAACTTGTGTTTACTGTCTTATTCACTGGTATGTTCTAATTCAGATTCCAGTTTCCAAATTAACATGTTTATTTTGCTGCTTCAAATCATTGTGTTTCTAATATGCTTCTATCTACTGTTTTGTTGTTCAACATGTAATAATTAAACTTTTTGCTTCCTCTCGTATGTTAAGTTATGCTTTACCTTTTATGATCAACATGTATTTATGAACTTGAAACCTATTTCAATATACTTTACTCTATTCATATGTTTGTACACTGGTTTTGATTAGGGCATACTCTACTGATACTACCTTAAGATTGTTTTGATGCTGACCCTGTACTATGCTATACCCCAATCCTATGAAACCCTTTTGAGCTTTCATTCTGTACCTCTGTGTACTTCTGCCCACTATATGTTCACTGTTCTGTGCTCAATGTGTCCCCTGTCCCCACTACCCCTTGGATGAATGTGTGTGGTATTGAACCTACCTTGGGTCTGTGGTCTGTGAATGATGCTGAATCTATTTTGGTTCTGTATTTTGGTATATTGTGTGCTAATTATCCTGCTTCCTTTAAAGCTATTTTACTAAGTTCAGTTCTCCTTTATTTTACAAAACTATATTTTAACAAGTCTCTTTTCAAATCATTTTCCTACTAAGACTTTTCAAAACTATGTCAAGCACTCTCACTCTACTCCTAGATCCTTAAGCTCTTCCCCCTTAGTGTGAGCACTGCTTTGGGACCTTTGATCTCCCTCTGAACTCTGACACACGAAGGCTGGCCTTCCATACTGCACTTACTCTGCTATGTCTATGAAATCTGGGTGAGAGCACTGCCCGGGATCCTTTGAGGTCCTTAGGAAACTTTGACACACCCAGATTATGAGAAAGGCTGTGAAATATCAGTTGGCATTAAGGACATGGAGATCTGGGCCTATACTGCAGGCTCCCTATAAATAACTTCTTATTTTTTCTCATTTTCAATTCATGCTCAATGGTCTGTAACAACTCTGGGGTTGGATAGTGAAAAAGGTAGGGTAATATGTATGTTGTAGTGTAGCCTAGGGTAGAAACCATGCTCCTAGGTTTACTTTCTTCTGTGCGCAATAGGATTCATGTTTAGGAGTAATACACACAAAGCATGCCATGCATTATATACCATGTTCCCTAGGATTCGTATATACTGTTTAAGAATCTCATCATTACTACTATCACTTTAATCCTGTCTCTAGGGTAAATAATAACGCTAAAATAAGCTGTCACCATGTGATTTTGCCCTATATAAACCTTACATGTCCTGAAAGCATTTTGAAATCCTGTTCTAGGATAAATATGTTAATATAAATTGCTATCATGTCTCATCATGCTACATCCATGTTACGCACCTAGAAATCCTGTTCTAGGATAAGCAACATTAAAATGAACTATCACTTTTTGCCTATTTTGAAACTATGCATAATGTTATGATTTTGTGTGCATTTATAAACCTTGCTCTAATGATTCTGTGTGTGCATCATTTTGCATTAGATATCATGTTCTAGGATCACACTCGCCTAATTGCACTTAGTCTAATTACTGATTCACAAAAGAATATGAAATAGTCCACCTCGCTCTAACAACTGGTAATAACTCCTGTATATTCTGCAACACTTAGAACTGCATGCTCTTAGGTGTAGCAACCTAAAACTGTTAACACTCCTGATAACTGTTACATATGATCCTACTCCTAGGCAAGCCTTAGGTAATCAACCTTAAAATAAAAACTGGGACTGTCCTCTTATGATTACTGTCTAACTATCAGCATGCTTAAAAGCAGTAGGCAAAACTGATTAGGACTTCCTCTCTAAGTTATGCAATAAATCTGTCTCTCTGTTGTTATCACTTAGATATCATGCTTTAGGATATAAACCCAGACCTTAATTGTGTTTGAATCATGCTGATTCCTTGTATTATCTGTGGAGGTACTTGAGTCTTTCCTGTTTATATGTTATCCCATATCTGCAGTCCTATCTGTTTTTCTATATGTCGCCTTAGTATTTTACCTTTAAAACCTGAGGGTCTGCCTAGAACCTCCCTCATAGGATAGAAGTCCTAAATTCCTCCGAGACTAATAGGGAGAGACGGGTAACAACATGCAATAGAGGACGTGACCTACACTCGCTTTAATTACCTTACGGGGTGGGAAAGGGTAGATATGGATATGATGACCGGTGCGCTAATACCACGTGTAGCTCCTATTCGAGGAGTGTCATACCGGGTATTGCATTGATGTGATCCATATTATAAAAAAACCTAGGATACCCCCTACTCTATATACATATTTAGACTATAATCCTTTTCAAGATCTATCTCTCTATTAACTATTTTCAAACATATGTGTACTTAGACTAAAATCCCCTACTATTTGGACAATATTTGTTTGCTTGCTAATTGTACAAATTCACAAATGCTATTTGGCCGAGAACCACACTTGTGGATCCTGAGGAGCGCCTAACACCTTCCCCTTAGGATAATTTCAAGCCCTTACCCTGTCTCTGGTTATCAAACGTAGTTGTAAACGAACCCCAATAGGTGCCCTAACGCACCTTAAAATCGTTAGGTGGCGACTCTTCAAAAATGCAAACCCTTTTTACCGTCCCTGAAAGGAGTGTTTGGGGGAAAAAGGGGGCACGACACCACAATGTCCAGGAACACCTGGATCTGCAAACAAAGTGCAGGGTATAGTATGAGTACAACCAACTCAGTAAGTAATAATACTAAATAAAGAACTGAAAGTAGTGACGATCTTCATAACTAAGTCCAATTACAGTAAGTTCCAACATAATAAGGCATGCATGCTTTCAAGTTCAACATTTAAGGCTCAAACAATAATTTCATTACAAGTTCAACTGAAATAGGTAATATCTCTCAGAAATTTCCAAAATAGTGATATATGACAGCTGAAGTGCAGAACAATGAATTCAATGCATCCTCTCAGAGCAATAACCACTCAGTCTTCTCAATAACTCAGCACTCGCACTCAGTAGGTACATGCGCTCACTAGTGGTGTGTGCAGACTCCGGAAGGTCTCCTTCAGCTTAAGCACTATAATACGCACGGACAACTCACGTGTTGCACAGACGACTCACGTGCTAGTATAATATCTGGATCCACTTGGACAACTCATGTGCTATAGTAACAATATCTCACGATCAGGTCCCCGGCCTCACCAGTCATAAATATCTCCAATCTCTCGGGCTCTAAGAAATCATGAACATCAGCCCCAACAGAAATGATATAATGCATCCACAATGAACAATAGAGATTGAGATGTAATATGCAAGTAAAATTGTGACTGAGTACAAAACAACAATTTAGTAGATAATTCAGCACGTACGCGACCTCTGTGAGCCCTTACAGTGTAAACACATGGTGTAAACATGATTTCCAACATAATTTGTAGTTCGATTTCTGTAATGCGTGAAAAATATCGGAAAACAACAAATTATTCAACTACACAGTTCAATGGAATTTACCAAATCATAATTCGTATGGTACATGCTCACACGCCCGTCACCTAGCATGCGTGTCACCTCAAAACCAATCACATAACACAAAATCCAGGGTTCATCCCCTTAGAACCAAATTTAGAATTGTTACCTACCTCAAACCAAGTAATACTTTATTCTACTATGCCTTTTTCCTCGCGAATCAGCCTCTGAACGCCTCAAATCTTGTCACAATTAATTTGATTCAGTCAATAAAAATGAATTAATTTCATATGAAATACGAATTTTCCAATAAAATCTCAAATTTGCACTCAAAAATCGTCTGTGGGGCCCACATCTTGAAACCCAATAAAATTTACAAAATATGAACGCCCATTCAACCACGAGTCCAACCATACCAAATTTACCAAATTTCGACATCAAATCATGTCACGACCCAAACCGGACGGCTGCGACGGGCACCCGGTACTTTACTCAACCGAGTACCAACATAACATATCTTTCTTATCGTATTATCATGGGTAAATGTGCTAAAATGGTCATCATGAAATAATCAAAATAAAACATAAGAGAATGCTAGACATAGGACGCCGAACATGATATAGAAACTTATACATGTGACATACGTGCCTATAAGGCTAACATGACCATTTGTAAACTCATAAAATAGGCCAACAAGGCCATACAAGTATCCATATACCTGGCATTTCTTTACAAGCCTCTAAGAGTACATAAACATCAAAAAGTTTGGGACAGGGCCCCGCCATACCAATCAATGCATGTCCCAATCATACTGACCAAATAGGCAACTCCGGAGCAAGTGGAGTGCCGCAACACCTTCCGTTGAGCTGATAGCCTACAAGGAGGACTGTCAACTTATCTATCTGGACCTGCGGGCATGGAACGTAGAATCCCCAAGCAAAAGGGACGTCCATACGAATAAAGTACTGAGTATGTAAGGAAGAAAAGCATAACTAAGAACAATAATGTAAAGAGAGATGTAAGAGATACAACCTGTAGCATCTGAGTGCCTCTGAGAGATAGTGACATGAAATGCGTGATACATATATATACATAATATTCTTAAAGCATCCTCCTATGTGGACATCATCATCATCATCATCATCATCATATCATACCCGGCCTCGAAGAGGACTCGGTAAAAACGTACCCGGCCATCATAAGGCTCGGTAGAATAATACCCGGCCACGTGGAGCTCGGTAAACCCAACTGATTAGTGGTTTCACAATAGGTTCCGTACCCGGCCGAATATAGCGTGGCTCGGTAGAGTAAAATAAATACTATATATAATGCATGCTGGACTTATGGAATCACACTCTAAACCTTTTGGAATGACGTAAGGTAGTTGCACTTTCGATTAACGTTATGGACATCATACCATCAATATGAACTTCACTAGGACTCAAGGATCATACATACTTTATTAGAATAACTTTGTAAGGAAAGAACAACATGGACAACCATAGTTTCTAGGAGTAGATTCATTATGAAATAGCGTATTGTTTATATTTGTTTCACTTTAGATCATGCCAAAAGAATGAAGGAAGAGTCTTAACAAACCTTAACCAAGTTGAGTCCATAATACCTTCCAAGAAACTCTTCAAACAAGTCAACTCAATCTATCATAGCATAAGGAGATCCAAAATCAGTGTTGAGCAAAGGCTAAGTCTTAACTTAAGCTAGCAGCTCGTTTACGTAAATTCGGGCAGCATCTCCCCTGTAACAAGGCCCTCCTCCAATACCATACACCAACAACACCAAGAATAAAACAATAAAAACATGTATTCATTATTTCCCAACCTTATCTCCGCCATAATATATCACAAAACAGCCCACACACCCTAATCACTTCATACATAAAACGACAACAAAAGTAGTGTCAAACAACCTAAAAACAATAATGACGAAAAATAACCCCACCATTCCGTCATTATGTGTTGTTTTACCACACCTTTTATCCTCCAAAACTCCATATAACATCAGCACAAGAGGCCAACACGAAACAACCCACAAACAGTCCATTACAAGTCAGATAACTCGAACTCATGGCTTCCGATCACCATCCCGTGAGTTCAAACTATTAGGAAACACATTTATCAACCTTCCTTGATATTTAATCACTTAAATACAGATATTAGATGTTTCTTAATTATGAATTACCTTCCAAAACTCTAACTATAAAGAAAAAAGAGAGGCGGTATAGTGACACTTACGTCATAGGGATCATTTTGATGTTATCGCTTCTCGATTTCATGCCCGGGATGATAATCTTCTTTGAAAACCCCAGAAGAGAGCTTAAGGATATGTTTATAGGTGTTCTCTGGTCGTGTTATACTGAAAAATGAAGAGAAATGAGATCTAAGACATATATATATATATATATATATATATATATATATATATATATATATATATATATAAACTTTGGAAAAGTCAAAGAGGTGCTAGCTTGGCACCCTAGCATCGGCACATCTTCCGACGCTTATATATTTTTATCCGGATGTCGTATGAACAAACGGTTAAGAGTGTCACAAACTATGTTCCAAGACCCTCAATTTGCTATATAATATGTTCCAATAAGACCTCATATATCACACAAAATGTATTGCTCAAAAAGCTTTAGTGACACACCTACTTGACACTTATGATGTATGCGCAGTCTCGCGAAATTGCAAATATCTCTATACTCCCATGTCGTCTCGATGAAAGGTTTAATGCATTGGAAACAAAAATCGTAGATATTCAATTTGATAGGTATATTTTCCCCTAATTCCAAATATATTGGAATAAAAGCTCAGGTACATTTGACCTAAGTTTCAACAAATTTATGAATGTAACTTGTGAAGACCTTTGCCAACTTTTGTTCCACAACTTGCTTAACTTCAAAAAGNCACCAACAACACCAAGAATAAAACAATAAAAACATGTATTCATTATTTCCCAACCTTATCTCCGCCATAATATATCACAAAACAGCCCACACACCCTAATCACTTCATACATAAAACGACAACAAAAGTAGTGTCAAACAACCTAAAAACAATAATGACGAAAAATAACCCCACCATTCCGTCATTATGTGTTGTTTTACCACACCTTTTATCCTCCAAAACTCCATATAACATCAGCACAAGAGGCCAACACGAAACAACCCACAAACAGTCCATTACAAGTCAGATAACTCGAACTCATGGCTTCCGATCACCATCCCGTGAGTTCAAACTATTAGGAAACACATTTATCAACCTTCCTTGATATTTAATCACTTAAATACAGATATTAGATGTTTCTTAATTATGAATTACCTTCCAAAACTCTAACTATAAAGAAAAAAGAGAGGCGGTATAGTGACACTTACGTCATAGGGATCATTTTGATGTTATCGCTTCTCGATTTCATGCCCGGGATGATAATCTTCTTTGAAAACCCCAGAAGAGAGCTTAAGGATATGTTTATAGGTGTTCTCTGGTCGTGTTATACTGAAAAATGAAGAGAAATGAGATCTAAGACATATATATATATATATATATATATATATATATATATATATATAAACTTTGGAAAAGTCAAAGAGGTGCTAGCTTGGCACCCTAGCATTGGCACATCTTCCGACGCTTATATATTTTTATCCGGATGTCGTATGAACAAACGGTTAAGAGTGTCACAAACTATGTTCCAAGACCCTCAATTTGCTATATAATATGTTCCAATAAGACCTCATATATCACACAAAATGTATTGCTCAAAAAGCTTTAGTGACACACCTACTTGACACTTATGATGTATGCGCAGTCTCGCGAAATTGCAAATATCTCTATACTCCCATGTCGTCTCGATGAAAGGTTTAATGCATTGGAAACAAAAATCGTAGATATTCAATTTGATAGGTATATTTTCCCCTAATTCCAAATATATTGGAATAAAAGCTCAGGTACATTTGACCTAAGTTTCAACAAATTTATGAATGTAACTTGTGAAGACCTTTGCCAACTTTTGTTCCACAACTTGCTTAACTTCAAAAAGTAGCACACGACTATCATATGACAAAATTAACTCATAGAATAACCTCCTTATTATGTAATGATTCATAGTCTCACCCTAAAGTACATGTTACAACATTCTAAACTCGTCGACTTTCGACGAAACTTATTTTCTTCAATTGGTTTAGCTTCTAAGATTTCTAACCCTCTTGGTACTCATTATTCATGATCTTAAATATTTGTAACATAAAAGGTAACATGATTAACTTAATTTACATGCTTCCAAATATAATCTTATTTCTGAGCATACATCAATTGACTTACGATGTACTCTAACGTACGAAAACATAGGGTGTAACATCATTCCCCCTTTGCAACATTCGTCCTCGAATGTTGACTAATGCACTTATCCATATCTTAAGAAATAACTCTTACAAATACTTTAATATTGTCTTTTCCATCTAGGAAGTTGTTCGGTGAATAAATCTAAAGGCTAGGGAATTCCTCCCTTTAGGCCTCTTTCTTATTCCAC
This sequence comes from Nicotiana knightiana, assembly GCA_005239525.1. Taxonomy (NCBI): domain Eukaryota; kingdom Viridiplantae; phylum Streptophyta; class Magnoliopsida; order Solanales; family Solanaceae; genus Nicotiana; species Nicotiana knightiana. The sequence continues at coordinate 39,205 of ML388644.1, forward strand.
GACTTGTGGTCGAAATTCTTCCAATCTCATAACTGTTTCTACCTTTTTTTCCATACATCTTGGACGATTCTAACCTTGAATGTGCGCCAATGCGGCTCTTATATCCTTTTTTTAGCTTTTAACCAATCTCCAGGCACTATGACAAGATGTCCCTCTGGGCATTTATAGGTGTACTAAAGTTCTTTGCTTGGTACTTTGTTGATCTTACGACTATTGATATAACTTGTTTCATGGCCTCAATTACTTATGCTTATGGCTTTACCACAACTAGGTAGGTCATACTGTACTATAACTCTTACTTCGGTTTATTATTATCGAGGTCTGCCACCCAACTCTAGGTTACTCTGTCACTCCTTATCCTATATGTATAAATCTAAGCCATTTAATGCTTCCTTATTACTGTTAATCTTAATAATGACAGCCTAATCTCATCTCATACTTTGTAACTATCATCCATCTATTGTTGATTCACCTTAATATTGATCTATAATCTACCACTGATAACTTGAAACCTCTTATGTAATATATCGTCACTAGGGCTCACATTTCATCAGGGAATATCTGAAGTGATTTTCTGGATCTACTTAGGGACGATATTATACTCCAATAACTGTATTCCATAGCATCCCAATGTGATTCATCCTATGGGGGTATTCTAATCCAGTGTAGTTCATGAAATCCTTGTTATCAAAATCATTACTCAATCAAAGGCCTAAACGTCATCCCCTTATCATTTATCACAGTTACACCCTTACTTGACTAGGTAGCATTCCACCTCTTCTAAATGCTCCTAGTTTAAAATTCCTTCGAGTTCACTCATGATATATTGAGCTTTTATAACTTTATGGAAACTACCAACTCTCTTGTTGTAATGGGTTTAATCCCGAGGACTTACTTATTCTCGTCACCTTCTCACTCACCTTTTCTTATCCTTACTCCTGTCTATCTAAAACCTTGTTCTTGTACCATACTTTAGCTTGCGACCTACGCATATCTATTTATACTACTCGCAACCTTCCTTTTAACATGATAGCACCATAGATTCTTTTCATGCCTTCTCAGTTGTTTTTAGATGTAAGCAATTACTTTTCCTGGTCGTTCTTCCACTTCCTGCATGGATACTTGGCTTATCTTAGTGCCCATGAATATTGGAGTTCCCTGTAACTCATACGATCTCACATATCAGCTTTTATTTTTTTTTTCATTAGCCATGATAGGTGCCATTTACTTATGGAGTGTATATAGTATTGTAGTAAGACAATTGTTATAAGACCATTTCTTATTCAATACTATGCTTAGGTTGAAGCCTTCTTCCTTATTTCTTCAGCTAGTCTTTTGTTGTACTACTTAGTGGACACCCTCCGACTCTTCTAAAGCTGCGAGCTTATTATATCATATACCCAAAGGAATTTTTTATGTTCTTACTCGCCTATTATTATCCTTAGTTACTTACATCCACGCCCTTGTGCTCATAAGGTTTCTTCTAAAGTGAAATTTGACTATCTCCCTAGTGGCACCTTTTTTTATTTCTGCAACACTTATACGGTACATTTAACTACCCAACCTCCTATCTTAATATTACTCAAGGATCACGATGGCATCATATATGCGAGATTGAATTCCCTATGTTGGGTTTCACTATGTTTATCTTGCACAATCTATTGGTTTATCTATGACCTCTTATTTAGCTATAACTAGGCTCTTCATGAATCAACTAAAGACTACCCGTTGGTCCATTCTCATATTTACGTTATGCGTAAACCCTCGTGGGTTATGCCATTTCTCTTAACTTACCTCTCGTACGGGATCCTTGTGTATCAAATGTTCATTCCCACTTATTTATCAATTAACATCCTTGTCGGGAACCCTTACCGCCTCTTACCAGCGCTGTTCTTGCATAATGTTCTGGAGTCGTAACATATCTGTAGGATATGAATAAATTCAATATCATTCCCTTCACCTTTTTACCGCATTCTTCCTTTCTAATCCATAGTTACCTCATCGTCTTTGGCATCTTTTCACGTCTTCAATGACACCACTCACGTTGCGGTAACCCTTCTGTACCAAATGTAACTGAATACCTTATGCACTAGGCTGACACGTGGCGTAACTAGCAAACTTAGTCCCTTAAGCTTAACTCTAGTCACAGTGCTTGCTTTAAGGAAGTGTCTTCCTGAACGACCTTTAAAGCCGCGATCTGTAAAATTCTCACGATGCCGAGTATTATCAAATCCTTCGGTCCCTAATTCATGTTTGATTTATTTTCTTGTTTGCTATCCCATACTAATTTCTATTACTCGGGGAGTCTAACTTTTCCTAATATTAATCACGTTGGACTATAGCAACTGATTTCTCGAAATGAGGATATGACATTAGGGCTTATACTTTTATTGTCTCAAGGCATGTCTCCTCTTGTCTTTTCCTTCACTTGACTATAGACTCTATCATCCTATCATATTTTGATTTACCGTTATCACCCATTTATCAAATCTTACTCATAATGCTTCATTTACTCTCTTCTTATTATCATGCTAATATCTCTGTCTATCACCCTATTATGAAGACTTCAACAAAACGTTCTTTCACTTTTAGCTCCCCCTGCTTCATATCACTGGCTCTTTGGGACGCCTAACATTCTCCCTTTTTTATTTGTTACTAGAGGCTGGATTCATACTAAAGTAAATATTTATTCCTTCTAGGATCCCACTGCTGATCTTTGTAAAATTTCTGAATATTCTAGTATTCATATTTGACTGTACTATTCTAGAGTTCACCATATGGGTCTCTCACAAGGAGACCTATTATCATATTTTCATTGTCCTTTGGAAATGTTAGCTAATGATAATAATCATCCACCATTTTTGGGTTTCTTTAACCCTAACTAGATTTTGATATCCCATCCTTCTCTTAACTATATATATGGCTCCCATGGAGCATAACTGATATGGGTGTGGCCAATTGTACATACCTCTGTTACAATTGAAGGTAATTCAAAATGCTTATATTTCTCTGCTTGAATCGTAAATACTGACAATCTTCATTAACTGGGCGCCTCGTACCCTTCTTCATCTTGCTTCTTTTTCTTGTTGAAACTTGTATCTATCTTCTGAATCTCTCATTGCCTTTCACCATAGGGGTGGATAGATACTCTTTGCCTTAAGGCTCCTTATAAAGAGGCTTACCCGTCGTAGTATACACATAATCTACTGAAGACCTTACATTTACTCATCATAGGCATCTTGCATAATCGAACTCCTCTAACTCAACTCTTTCATAGCCACATACAATCTCTTACAAATCGTCTTTCTAGATGTAGGAATCCTCGTATTATGAATAAGATATAATTTAGGAAATTGAATTCTTACGACTAAGTTCTACCACACGATCTAGAGTAAGAAGAAAGAGAGACAGACCTAAATGCCATGTAGCCTCCTGCTCTACTAGACACGACTTGTAGACATCCCTAGGACAGAACTGCTCTGATACCACTTCTGTCACGACCCAAACCGGAGGGCTGCGACGGGCACCCGGTACTTTACTCAACCGAGTAGCAACATAAAATATCTTTCTTATCGTATTATCATAGGTAAATGTGCCAAAATGGTCATCATGACATAATCAAAATAAAACATAAGGGAATGCTAGACATAGGACGACCTAACATGATATAGAAACTTATACATGTGACATACGCGCCTATAAGGCTGACATGACCATTTGTAAACTCAATAAATAGGCCAAAAAGGCCATACAAGTATCCATATACCTGGCATTTGTCTACAAGCCTCTAAGAGTACATAAACATCAAAAAGGTCGGGACAGGGCCCCGCCATACCAGTCAATGCATCTCCCAATCATACTGACCAAATAGGTAACTACGGAGCAAATGAAGTGCAGCAATACCTTCCGATAAGATGATAGCCTACTAGGAGGACTATTAACCTGTCTATCGGGACCTGCGGGCATGAAACATAGAGCGGCTCGCTAGAGTAAAATAAATACTATATGTAATGCATGCTGAACTCATGGAATCACGCTCTAAACCTTTTGGAGTGACGTAAGGTAGTTGCACTTTCGATTAACATTATAGACATCATACCATCAATATGAAATTCACTAGGACTCAAGGATCATAAATACTTTCTTAGAATAACTTTGCAAGGAAAGAAAAATATGGACAACCTTAGTTGCTAGGAGTAGATTCATTATGAAATAGTGTATCGTTTACATTTGTTTCACTTTGGATCATGCCTAAAGAATGAAGGAAGAGCCTTAACATACCTTAACCAAGTTGAGTCCATAATACCTTCCAAGAAACTCTTCAAACAAGTCAACTCAATCTATCATAGCATAAGGAGATCCAAAATCAGTGTTGAGCAAAGGCTAAGTCTTAACTTAAGCTAGCAGCTCGTTTACGTAAATTCGGGCAGCATCTCCCCTGTAACAAGGCCCTCCTCCAATACCATATACCAACAACACCAAGAATAAAACAATAAAAACATGTATTCATTATTTTCCAACCTTATCTCCGCCATAATATATCACAAAACAGCCCACACACCCTAATCACTTCATACATAAAACGACAACAAAAGTAGTGTCAAACAACCTAAAAACAATAATGACGAAAAATCACCCCACCATTCCGTCATTATGTGTTGTTTTACCACACCTTTTATCCTCCAAAACTCCATATAACATCAGCACAAGAGGCCAACACGAAACACACCACAAACAATCCACTACAAGTCAAATAACTCGAACTCACGGCTTCCGGTCACCGTCTGGTGAGTTCTAACTATTTGGAAACACATTTATCAACCTTACTTGATATTTAAACACTTAAATATAGATATTAGACGTTTCTTAACTATGAATTACCTTCCAAAACACTAACTACAAAGAAAGAAGAGAGGCGGTATAATGACACTTACGTCGTAGAGATCATTTTGATGTTATCGTTTCTCGATTTCATGCCCGGGATGATAATCTTCTTTGAAACCCTAGAAGAGAGCTTAAGTATATGTTTATGGATGTTCTCTGGTCGTGTTATACTGAAAAATCAAGAGAAATCCGACCTTATACATATATATATCAACTTTGGAAAAGTCAACGAGGTGCTAGTTTGGCACCCTAGCATTGGCCCATCTTCCGACTCTTATACCTTTTTATCCGGATGTCGTATGAAAGAACGCTTAAGAGAGTTGGAAACTATATTCCAATACCTTCAATTAGGAATTTAATATGTCCCAATAATACCTCATATAACACATGAAATATATAGCTCAAAAGCTTTAGTGACATACCTACTTGTCACTTATGATGTATGCGCAGTCTTGCAAAACTGCAAAAATCTCTCTCTCCTATGTCGTATCGATAAATGTTTTAATGCATTGGAAACAAGACTCATAGATCTTCAATTTGGTAGGTAGATCTTCCCATAATCCAAATATATTGGGAGAAAAGCTCAGCTATATTTGACCTAAGTTTCAACAAATTTATGAATGTAACTTTTGAAGACCTTTTCCAACTTTTGTTCCACAACTTTCTTGACTTCAAAAAGTAGCACACGACTATCATACGACAAAATCAACTCATATCATAACCTATTTATTATGTAATGAACCATAGTCTCACCCTAAAGTACATGTTACAACATTTCAAACTCGTCGTCTTTCGACGAAACTTATCTTCTTCAATTGGTTTAGCTTCTAAGCTTTCCAACCCTCTTGGTACTCATTATTCGTGAGCTTAAATATTTGTAACCTAAAAGTTAACATGATTAACTTAATTTATATGCTTCCAAATATAATCTTATTTCTGAGCATACATCAATTGACTTACGACGTACTCTAACGTACGAAAACATGGGGTGTAACAAATCGTCACCCAAATCCCTAGCCCCACACATCTAATTTACACCTTAAATACACACCAACTAGGTGGGAAATCAATGGGGAAACAAGATTATTGATAAAAAATGAGCACAAGGGACTTACCTCAAGAATCCCCTCTAAATCTTCTCAAGAGTTGCCAAAAGTCGAGCTCAAAATGTGTAAAATGAAGTAACAATCGCGACCCACGTATTTAACTTTATGTCTAGGACTTCCACTTCTGCGGACACTTAACCGCATATGCATGTCGCAGAACAGACCAAAATATGGCTTCTGTGGTGAAAAACTGGAGCTGGCCTCTGCTTCAGCGGTCCTTTCCCCCACATATGCGCAATCGCATGTGTGGAATTGTGCGTGCACCTGCGCAAACGTCCGCTTCTACGCCCCTCACTCCGCTCCTATGACCACGGAGGTGCGGAAAAGTCTTCGCACCAGCGACCATTGTCCTCCCCAAGCCCGGCCCCATCTACGCTCCTCAGCTCGCACGTGCAAGCTCGCATCTACGATCATTACTCCGCAGGTGCGATTACACCACGAATCGAGGTCCAACTTCAGCAATCTCACAACTCCAACTTTTGATCTGTTAACCATTCAAAATTAATCTGAGGGTCCCGGGACCTCAACAAAATACACCAACAAGTCCTAAAACATCATACGAACTTAGTCAAAGCCTCAAATCACATCAAACAATGCTTAAAACAGGAATCATACACCAATTCAAGCCTAATGAAACTAAGAAATTCCAACTAAATTTCCAAAATCGGATTCCGACCCTAATATCAAAAGATCAACGCCCCGGTCAAACCTCCAAACTTAAATTTCTATTTTAGCCATTTCAACTCTAATTTAACTGCGGACTTCCAAATAATTTTCCGGACACGCTCCTAAGTCTAAAATCATCATACTCAGCTATTGGAATCATCAAAACTCTATTCTAGAGTCATTTACACATAAGTCAACATCCGGTCAACTATTTCAACTTACGCTTTAATTCTTGGAACTAAGTGTTCCAATTCACAAAACCTCACTGGACCCAAACCAATTACCCCGACAAGTCACATAACAACTGTAAAGAATAAGTTGAGCAGTAAATGGGGGAACAGGGTTGTAATACTCAAAATGACCGACCATGTCGTTACATCATCCCTCTCTTATACAATTGGAGTCTCAAATAGGTGTGGATATCTGCTCCGCATATCCTACTCGATCTTCTAGGTAGCCTCCTCAACTAGCTGGCCTCTCCACTTCACCTTCACTGAAGTTATGTCCTTTGACCTTAACTTTCGAACCTGCCGATCAAAAATGGCCATCGGCTCCACATTATAAGTCAGACCACCATCTAACTGAACTGTGCTGAAATCCAAAAGATCAGACGGATCGCCGACATACTTCCGGAGCATAGAAACATGAAATACTGGATGCACACTCGACGAGCTAGGTGGCAAGGCAAGCTTGTAAGCCACCTCCCCAATCCTCTGAAGTACCTCAAACAACTCAATATACCGAGGGCTCAACTCACCCTTCTTCCCGAACCTCAACACACCCTTCATGTGTGAAACCTTGAGCAGAACTTTCTTCCCAACCACGTAAGCAACATCACAGACCTTCCTATCGGCATAACTCTTCTGTCTAGACTGCAGTGTGCAGAGTGAATCAATTTAACCTTGTCCAAAGCATCCTGAACCAAGTCAGTACCCCATGGCTTAGCCTTACTCGGATCAAACCAACCTACCGGAGATATACACTATCTCCCATACAAAGCCTCATATGGAGCCATCTGAATGCTCGACTAGTAACTGTTGTTGTAGGAAAACTCCGCAAGTGGCAGAAATTGATCCCAAGAACCCCAAAATCAATGACACAAGCATGTATCCTATCCTCCAATATCTTAATAGTGCACTCGGACTGTCCGTCTGTCTGAGGGTGAAATGATGTACTCAACTGAACCTGTGTACCCAATTCGCGCTGCACTACTCTGTAAATATGTGGTGTAAATTGCGTGCCCCGGTATAAAATGATGGACACCGGTACACTATAAAGGCGAAAAATCTCTCTGATGTAAATTTCAACCAACCCCTCAGAAGAATAAGTAGTACCAACTAGAATGAAGTGCGCATACTTGGTTAGCTGATCCACAATTACCCAAATAGCATTGAACTTCCCCGAAGTCTGTGGGAGCCCAACTACAAAATCTATGGTGATACGTTCCCATTTTCACTCTGGAATATCTAACCTCTAAAGCAATCCACTCAGTCTGTGATGGTCATACTTTACCTGCTGATAGTTGAGGCACCGAGATACAAACCCCACTATATCCTTATTCATTCTTCTCCACTAATAATGCTGCCTCAAGTCCTGATACACCTTCGCGGCATCTGGATGAATGAAATATCGCGAACTGTGGGCCTCCTTAAGAATTAACTCACGCAGCCCATCCATATTAGGCACACAAATCTGACCTTGCATCCTCAATACACCATCATCGCCAATAGTAACATAAATGGCATCACCGTGCTGAACTGTATCCTTAAGGACAAGCAAATGGGTACATCATAAGGACAAGGCATCGTCCACCACATTGGCTATCCCAAGATGATATAGAATAGTAATATCATAGTCCTTTAGCAGCTACGACCATCTCCGCTACCTCAAATTTAGATCCTTATGTTTGAATAAGTATTGAAGACTCTGATGATCTGTAAATACTTCACAAGACACACCATAGAGATAGTTCCTCCAAATCTTTAATGCATGAACGATAGTTGCCAACTATAAATCATGAATTGGGTAGTTCTTTTCATGTGGCTTTAACTGGTGCGAAGCATAAGTAATCACTCTAGCGTCCTGCATCAAGACACACCGAATACTGATTCGAGAAGCCACATACACCGTATATGAGCCTAAATCTGAAGGTAAAACAAGAATTGGAGTTGTGGTCAAGGCAAACTTGAGCTTCTGAAAACTCTATTCACACTCATCCGACCACCTGAATAGAGCACATTTCTGGGTCAATTTAGCCAAAGGCGATGCAATAGACGAGAAGTCCTCCACAAAGCAACAATAATAATCGGCCAAGTCGAGAAAACTCTTAATCTCTATAGCTGAAGATGGCTTGGGACAACTCTGAACAGCCTCAATTTTCTTCAGGTCTACCTTAATTCCTTCACTGGACACTATGTGTCCCAAGAATGCCACCGAACTAAGCTAGAACTCGCACTTGGAGAATTTGGCATAAAGTCTCTCCTCTCTCAGCCTCTATAATACAATACCCAAGTATTGTGTATGATCCTCCTAGCTACGTGAGTACACAGGATATCATCAATAAGTACTACGAAAAATGAATCAAGATACTACTGGAATACATTATTCATCAAGTGCATAAATGTTGTTGCGGCATTGGCAGCCCAAAAGACATCACGAGAAATTCATAGTGACCATAAAGGGTCCTGAATGCCGTCTTTAGAATATCGGAAACCCAAATTTTCAACTGGTGATACCTAGATCTCAAATCAATTTTGGAGAACACCCTTGCTCCCTGAAGCTGGTCAAATAAATCATCAATATGCAGCAAAGGATACTTATTCTTGATTGTAACTTTGTTCAACTACCTATAGTCGATACACATACACATAGTACCATCTTTCTTTGTCACGAATAGAACTGGTGCACCCCAAAGCGACACACTAGGCCTAATAAACCCTTTATCAAGAAGTTCTTGAAGTTTTTCTTTCAATTACTTTAACTCATATGGTGTCATACGATACGGAGGAATAGAAATGGGCTGAGTACCAGTCACCAAGTCAATACCGAAATAAATATCCCTATCGGGTGGCATAGCCGGCAGGTTTGCAGGAAATACATTCGAAAGTATCACACTACCAGTATATAATTAATAGTAGGAGTGTCTACATCAACATCTCTTACAAATTCCAAATAGGACAAACATCGCTTCCAAACCATATGTTGGGCCTTCAAATAAGAAATTGCCATGTTGGGAACATAATCTAAAGAACCTCTCCATTCGACCTATGCCAACCCCGACATCCCCAACGTCACGGTTTTTGCGTGACAGACCAGAATAGCATGACATGGAGACAATCAATCCATACCCAAGATTACATCAAAATCAACCATGCTAAGCAATAAGAGATCAACTCTGGTCTCCAGTCCCCCAATAGTTACCACACACGCCAGATACACACGGTCCACAATAATAGTATCGCTCAGCGACGTAGATACACGAGCAAGTGAAATAAGGACTGACGGGGCATATCGAGATAATGAGTAAAGTACGATGATATATGCGAATAAGTGGAACCAGGGTCAAATAACATTGAAGCTTCACTGTGGCATACTGAGATAATACTTGTGATCACTACATCTGAAGCAACGTCATTTGGCCTGGTAGGAAAAGTATAGAGTCGGGCCTACTTGCCACATGATCGACCTCATCCTCTTGGGTGGCCCCTAGCTGCGTGAGCCCCACCGCGAGCTGGCTGGCTGGGTGGTGTAACTGCTAGTGCTGGTGCCATTGGCTAAGAACTCTATTGTGGAGCCCTACTCAACAACCTAGGGAAATCTCTCTTGATATGGCCAAACTCTTTGCACTCGAAAAAACCTCTCCTCTGACGAAACTGTTGCTCCTAATAACCTGAGGAACTACTTGTAGGAACGTGAGCGGACAATCCATGGTGAGAACTCTGCGATAGTAGTGCGCGGAATGAATATTGGCATAAGTGAGCACTGTAAGAATCGTGGCTAGCTGATGCACCACGATGAGCTGGACGAGTCGCCTGAGCTGGCCTATTAGGGCGATCCCTGTTGTGGTAAGACTGCCCCCAAAAGGTACCCCACCGAAACCACCCGGACCTCGAGGCCTCTTGGCCTCCCTCTCACCATGCTCCTGGCTACAACCATATCTATCTTCTAGTATGTGAGGCATAAATGAACCTCATGATCCTCTCTCTATCAATGGGAACCAACCAAACTGTGTGACGAGCCAACTAAGAAAACCTCATCTCGCACTAGGTCACAGACATGCCATCCTGCCGGAGCTGCTCAAGCTGTCTACACAACTTCTCCCTGCAACAATGCGGCACAAACTTCTCCAAGAAGAGAACAGAGAACTCCTTCCACGTAAGTGGTACTGCACTGACTAGCCTATGCCTCTCATAAGCCTCCCACCATCTGAAGGCAGCCCCAGAAAATTGAAAAGTAGTGAAAGAGACCCCACTTGTATATAGAATACCAGTTATATGAAGGATCTGCTGGCACTTGTCCAAGAAGCCCTGAGCATCCTTAGACTCAGCACCTCTAAATGATGGAGGCCGAAGCCTCCCAAATCTCCCGAGTCTCCTCTGCTCATAATTAGTCATAATAGGGACTACCGGGGCCGAAGTAGCTGCAACCAGCTGGGCTGGTAGTGCTCCCGGTATCTGAAGTCCCTGCATTACGTGCTCTAGAGTACAGGCAATAAGGGTATGAGTACCTCCCTGGCTTGAGAAGTGGTTGGTGCGGCCTGAGTCGAAACCACCTGAGCAAGGCCTGTGTAAATTGTCAAAATTTGTACTAGAGCCTCCTGAAGGTCTAGAATCACAATAGGCACAACTGGTTCCTGAGATGGTCCTGTCGGCTCAACTATATCTGGAATCTGCTCCTGAGCTGGAACAAATGGTGGTGCTACAGGTGGTTCTCCAACAGCTGTACCAGATGCACCTCCACCTCTACCTCGGCCCCGGCCTCTGGTGGCCCCAACTGGTGGCACTTTTGGCTGACCATCCGACTCGGTAGTACGTGTCCTCACTACCTGTGAGATAATAGAAGAACAAAATTCAATTTCGAAAATCAACAAATTCGCACAGTTGAATACAAGAAAGTGAAATTTTCCTATGGGTTTGACATCCTCTCGAAGATAAGTACACACGCCTCCGTATCGATCCGCAAGACTCTACTAAACCTGCTCATGACTCGTGAGACCTATGTAACCTAGGCTCTGATACCAACATGTCACTACTCAAAATCCTAACCTGTCGTGATGGCACATATCGTGGTACTAGGCAAGCCGACATTACAGAATAATCCCAACACTTTTAACAGAAAATGAATTAAAACAGTTTAAATAATAAAAATTCTCATAAACAGGGATAGAACCCAAAACTCAACGCGAAATTCCCAACTATCGGGGTGTCACAGAGTACATGAACATCTATACATCACAAGTTTGGAGAACATGGTCTATAATAATATGAGACTAAATATAATAAGCAAGAAGATGGGGAAGGAGAGACATGGTCTGCGAAACACTGGCAGCTACCTCGGAATCTCCGGAATATTAACTGTGCGAAGAAATCAACACCCACTGTGTCCGAAGAGATCAACTTTCAAGTTTAACAGTTAAGGCCCAAACAGTAATTTCATAACAAGTTCAACAGAAACAGAAGACAATATCTCTCACAAATTTCCAAAACACTAATATATGCCAACTGAAGTGCAACAACAATGAAATCAATTCATCCTCTCTGAGCAACAGTCACTCAGTCCTCTCAATCACTCAGCACTCGACACTTGGCACTCGTACTCAGTAGGTACATCCACTTACAGGGGGTGTGTGCAAACTCCGTGGGCTCCTACATCCCAAGAGCTATAATCCGCACGGGTAACTCACGTGCCAGAATAATATTTGGATCTGGATGGACAACTCACGTGCTATAGTATCAATATCTCACAATCAGGCCCCCGACCTCACTTAGTCATAAATCTCTCCTGTCTCTTGGGCTCTTAGAGATCATGAACTTCAGCCTAACATAAATGATATAATGTATCAATAATGAAAAATAGAGACGAAGATGTGATATGCAATTAAAACTGTGACTGAGTACAAAATAACAATTTAGTAGATAATTCAGCACGTACACGACTTTTTTGAGCCCCTACAGTGTCAACACATGGTGTAAACATGATTTCTAACATGATTTTTAGTTTGATTCTCTAATTCATGGAAAATGTGCGGATAACAACAGATTATTCAACTACACAGTTCCATGGAGTTTACCAAGTCACAATTCCTACGGTGCACGCCCACACGCCCGTCACCTAGCATGTTCGTCACCTCAAAAAAAATCTCACAACAAAAAATTCAAGGTTTCATACCCTTAGAACTAAATTTAAAACTGTTACTTACCTCAAACCGGGTATTTCTTTATTCTGTTATGCCTATGCCTACCAAACTGTTACTAATTTTTCAACAAAATCCGAAATTTGCACGAAAAAATTGCCCATGGGGCCCATGTCCCAGAACCCGATAAAAGTTACAAAATATTAACGCTCATTCAACCACGATTCCAACCATACCAAATTTACCAAATTCTGACATCAAATCGTCACCCAAATCCCCAAATCAAACTCCCATATCCCTAGCCTCTAACACTAAATTTACACCTTAAATACACACCAACTAGGTGAGAAATCAATAGGAAAACAAGATTATTGATAAAAAATGAGCACAAGGGACTTACCTCAATAATCCCTTCAAAAATCTTCTCAAGAGTCTCCAAAACCCGAGCTCAAAATCTGTAAAATGAAGCAAAATCACGATCCTCGTATTTAACTTTCTGTCCAGCACTTCCGCTTCTGCGGACACTTAACCGCATCTAGGGTGTCGTAGAAGCAACCAAAATACTGCTCTGCAATGAACCACTAGATCTGTCTTCCACTTCTGTGGTCCTTCCCCCCACATCTGCGCAATCGCGAGAGTGGAATTGCCCATCGCACTTGCGCAAACGTCCGCTTCTTCGCCCTTCTCTGCGCTCCTGCGACCACGCATGTGCGGAAATATCTTTGCACCTACGACCACTGTCCTTTCCAAGCCTGGCCGCATCTGCTCCTCAGCTCGAACCTACGAGCTCTCATCAAAACTTCGTAGGTACGATTACACCAGTATAGCTCCAACTTCAGCAATCTCACAACTCCAACTTTTGATCCGTTAACCATCTAAAATCAACCTGAGGCCCCCGGGACCTCAACCAAATTATACCAACAAGTCCTAAAATATCATTTGAACTTAGTCGAAGCCTCAAATCACATCAAACAATTCAAAAATCATGAATATTACCCTAATTCAATCCTAACGAAACTAAGAAATTCCAAATTCAACATTCGACGCGAAAACCTATCAAACCAAGTCCGATTGACCTCAAATTTTGCATACAATTCATAAATGACATAACGCACCTATTCAAGTTTCTAGAATCAGATTCCGACCCCGATATCAAAAGTTCAACTTCCCGGTCAAACTTCCAAACTTAAGATTCTATTTTATCCCTTTCAAGCCTAATTTAACTACGGACTTCCAAATAATTTTCCGGAAACACTCCAAATCCAAAATCACCATACGGAGCTATTGGAATCATCAAAACTCTAATATGGGGTCGCTTACACATAAGTCAATATCCGGTCAACTATTTTAACTTAGGCTTTAACCCTTGGAACTAAGTGGCCCAATTCATTCCAAAACCTCACCGGACCCGAACAAACTACCACAGAAAGTCACATAACAACTGTAAAGCATAAATTCAGCAGTAAATGGGGAACAGGGTTTTAATACTCAAAAAGACCGGCCGGGTCGTTATAGTTTGATATGTAGAGTGACGATATGGTGACAAGTGACAGTTCTATCAGATTAATAAAGAAGAATGATGAGGCACGGTGAAAAAGAATCATTATTATCCAAGATTATGCGCGATCGTCTATTATTACCATAGTTATCACGAGTAATTTTAGTAACAGACAATTAATGCAGTTAACGTTAGTAGCGGGTAGGAATTGATTGAGGGAAAATATTTACATATTTGTATCCTTATATAAAGGTCCTCGCCTTACTTTGTACGATCATCCGAATACTCAGGAATATATGTAATTAGTCTTTTCCTTTTATCGTACTTGATTGAATTTTCTTGTTCACAGTTCTTGGAGGAAAACAACGATTATCAATAAGATTTTTTTCCTTCATTTATCATTTATTTTTCTTATTTTAATATCTTATTTTTTGTCAAAGTGAAGTAAACTTGGTAATTAGAAACCCGATTTCCTTTAATATTGAATTTGACCACAAAAATTATTTTTTGGTTAAACAAATTGATTATATTGTCGTGAATCTTATAATCTGTTCACTTTCTATATTTTTATCATAGCAACAAATCATGTCTACTACTAACTAAATTGTTCAGGTGGAAGAGGAAGTCCAAGAAAGACAACAAGGTGGAACTCCACCACACCATATGCCTACCGCGACTACACAATGCTCACGTGACAATTCACTTAAAAGGTCTACTACTCATAATGATGTACAACCAGCTGATGAGCAGACCAACAAACATGATAATTTAAGGCAGATGATTGCTCAACAAGTTGGTGAATCTTCGCGTGGTTTTGCAAGGGGATTGTCTAACGTTGCGAGACTCCTCCACCAGTAAATACAACTCTAAAGATCCCTCGTTCGGATATTGACAGTTCAGGAGATGGAGGAATACCAAACGATTCTGGAGATGGAGGTTCAAGTACACCAAATAATTTTAATTTGCAAAGTTTGGTACTAGCCTAATAGAAATAGCTCAAGGAACAAAACGAGCGGATAAAACAGATACCTGGAGTGCCACAGGTGATAAAAGGAGTGGATATTGACAAATATTCACAACAACCCTAAAAGCCAAGTACAACACCTTTGCTAATTCTCAAAAAGTTAAAAATGCTTGATATCCCATTTACCCACGGGACATGTTACCGCATTTACCACATGGGTTAAAGGCAATGACTTAAGCAGGAAATTGAATCAATCTTAGTGAAAAATTTTGGTGAAACCCTGGGGAAAGGAGCACTAATGCGGTATTCACTCTTACTTGAAAATTTTATTGACTCTTTTACTGAGCTTGCGGATTCATTTATAAAAGCACACTCGGAAGCTCAAAAAGTAGAAAATAGAATGGAAGATATTTTCAAAGTAAAATAGAGAGCACATAATTGCTCAGGGAATTCGTAGATAGATTTCAGCAAGAGAGGATGATGCTACTACATGTACCTGATAACTGGGCAGCTATGGCATTTGCAAGTAATTTGAATGAGAAAATTTCAGAAGCCACGAGAAGACTGAAAGAAAGTCTGCGGGATTTTCCCACAATTACCTGGAATGACGTGTACAACAAGTATATTACGAAGTTAAGAATAGAAAAAGATACGGTTTCCCAGCCAAGGGTAGAGGAAAGGTCTGGATCTAGACGTTCAGAGATAGAAAGAAGATCATGTAATAACATATATGAACCTTATATGGACTCACGGGGTGAGATTCCCGATCAAAACAAGAAGATGCACAGTTTGATTTGAAATCGAGACGAAAAGAGGCGAGTTATTATTCCCATTACAAAAGGGAACAGGATATAGCCTGAAATAGTGATCCAAATTCTCGATCAAGATAGGATATTAAAATTTCAACATTAGTACAACAGAGTTGGTAGTTGTTTTAAGAGGAATGGGTGACAAAGTACGATGGACGAAAGAGATGAGATCAAATCCTAGCAAAAGATGCCAGGAATTCTGTATGAATTTCATAATGATCATGGCCATAAAATGGTAGATTGCAGGCTCCTACAAGGAGAAGTTCAATATTTATTGAACCAATTCTACCTCACTGATATGTTTAGTGAAATAGGAAGACAATCCTACATGAAAAACAGGCAAGAACCACCAAAAGTCTTGTCACCAAAAAGGATGGTAAGTGATATAATCAGGGGTGAAGAAGACAATGTGTAACATACACGGCAACAAAAAAGACATCCAAAGCCATTGTTAGCCACGAGAAACGGGTTCGTCAAGTTCTAGATGGGGACAACATAGTGTTTGATGATGAAGACGTGACGAGTGTGGGTGGATTATACTTATTTAAATTAAGATTGCCAAAATTCATTCCTTTACCACATATAGATCAACTAAAATGATTCTACTGCAGGTCATGAACTTTAAATTTTTTAGACGCATATTCTGATTATAATCAAATAAAGATAGATCATCTGGATGAGAAAAAACTTTGTTTATTACAAAGAGGACTTATTGTTGTAAAGTTATGTCGTTCGGCTTAAAAATGTTGGAGCAACATACCAAAGATTAGTGACCAAAATCTTTCAATAACACTTGGGGAAAATCATGGAGGTCTACATTGATCATATGTTGGTTAAATCAGCACAAGCAGGGGACCATTTTCAGCACTTAAGTTAAATTAACAGGAGCAAGGGATCATTTTCAGCACTTGAGTGAAACCCTTAAAATTCTCCTTTAAAATGGCAGGTTGTATATAGTTGATAGGGAAGCATCCGTCGTACCCAACAACATTTTTGTAAAACCAGTCGCCTCTCTCTCTTTTAATGTATGATTGCACTGTATTTCCCATCAAATTCTGTTAGAATAGTTAGTGGTTAGGACTTAATTGTGGTTAGAGGAGTTAACTGTAGAGGTTAGTAGGTTGTTAGAAGTTAGTTAATTCCACTATGTATATGACAGTTAGGTGACAACTGTAGATTAGGTCGGCTGATTAAATTAGTGTTGTATATATACATTGTAATCTCATCACATAAGAAATCAATTCATTTTCTTCTGAAAGATTCTAACAGATCTCTCTCTCTCTCTCTTTCTCTCTCTACTGAAAGATTCTAACAGATCTCTCTCTCTCTCTCTTTCTCTCTCTCTCTCTCTCTCTCTCTCTCTCTCTTTCTCTCTCTCTCTCTCTCTCTCTGCTCGATCATGTTGCTCTCACTTCTACACAAGCTCCTTTCCTCCATGAGAGGAGCTCGGAGCTGAGATAGAATCACAAAATTCACATGGTATCAGAGCATTTGAAACTGGAATTTCCGCAAAATCTTATAACTTTGTTTCAATTTCTTCTTCTTCAAAGCTTAGTTGAAGTTCAACAATGGCGGCTGAAAAGGTTGTTACAAAATTGATCATTGTCATCCACTATTTGTGCATCCTTCCGAAACTCCTAGCTCAATTCTAATTCCAGTCAAACTGTCTGGATCTGAGAATTACATATTATGACGTCGATCGACGCGAATTGCATTACAGGCTAAGTGGAAATTAGGGTTCGTGACTGGCACTTGTAAGAAGGAGTCGTTTGTAGATGAACTCTATGAGGATAGGGAGACATGAAATGCTATTGTGCTCTCCTGGTTGATGAATACAGTGTTACCGGATCGCTTTAGTGGAATCGATTAGCATCGAATGCGCATCTAGTTTGGGAGGATTTGCGTGAAAGTTTTGACAAAGTGAATATAGTAAGGATATATAAGATGCATCGAGAAATTGCAAACATTTCTCAAGGAACAGATTATGTTTCAACTTACTTCACAAAGGTGAAGGAGCTCTGGGTTGAGTACGATGTTATGGTACCTTCACCAGGATGTGAATGTCCAAAATCAAAGGATTACATAGAGCACCTTCATAGATAAAGGAAACTTCAATTTTTAAGTGGATTGAATGAGTCTTATGAGCCATCAAGGAGGCAGATCTTAATGAAGACTGTAGAACCTACCTTGAATCGAGTCTATGCGATGATAATCGAAGATGAAAGCTAGAGGTCCAGCTCTATCTCAACAAGAAAAGGTTGATCCGATGGCAATGCAAGTTGGACGATGAAAACCATAAAAAAGAAAGAAACCTTACATGTACTGTGAATATTGCAACATTAAAGGTCATTTGAAAGAGATTTTTCCATGTTTGTTGGTTATCCACAAGACTTCAAAGGAAGAAAAAAGTTTGTGGCCAACAATGTGATTGGTAACTGTGATTTGAACAAAAGGACTCCATCAGTGAATGATGAATCAAACCTTGGGCACACAGGTGACAGACCTTTCTTCACAAAGGAGCAATATGATCAAATTTTCACTATGTTGAACAAAGGAAATACTGAGCCACAGGTGAACATGGCAGGTATAACATCTTCTTTTATGGCAAACTTAGATTGTGAGGAATGGATAATAGATTCTGGGGCTTCGCATCATAATACTGCTAGCTAAGATATATTACAAAGTAAAATTGAGCTAATATCATGTAATAAGGAACATGTCAACCTACCTAATGGAGGAAAATCCACTATAACACATAAAGGAATAGCAGAATGCCTAGAAATTATAAGAGTACACAATGTGCTTTACGTCCCAAACTTCAAGTTCAACATATTATCAGTTTCAAAACTGACAAAGGAGCTCTCTTGATCTATCAATTTCCTTCCTGATTTTTGTGTATTTCAGGATGTTTTTAGTCGCAGGGTGAGGGGGATTGGTAGAGAAAACGGAGGATTGTACATAGTCTAAGAAAGATCTAAATAAGAAGCTGCAATTGTCAGTGATGAATCTAGTTGTACCAAAGCATAAAGAGGACAACATATTATGGCATCTGAGGCTTGGGCATGCTTCAATAAGCACCATGAAGAATATGAAATCTTTGCAAAATATCTTGAGTAATGTCAACATAATAGTGATTGTTCTATTTGTTATGTGACCAAACAAAGCAGAGTATCTTTTCCTAATAGTCAATCTACAAGTCAGTCTGTATTAGAGCTTCTTCACATGGATGTCTAGGGTCCCTACAAAAATTCCTACTCATGACAAGAAGCATTTTTTTCTGACAATAGTTGATGATATGTCTAGATTCACCTGGATACATTTGTTGCAGCTTAAGGGTGATGTGTTTGTTGTACTAAGAGTATTTCTTAATATGATAAGACGAGGAAGGCTTTTTTATGCTACTAATACTTGCTCTGCTTTTAAATGCAAGAACTCAGTTTAATACAATTACAGAAATCATTCGTACAAACAATGATATTGAGTTTTGTAATCACTCATGCACTAGCTTACTAGAATTGTATAGCATTCTACATCAAGTAGTTGTGTCTATATTCCACAACATAATGGAGTTGTGGAGCGCAAGCATAGGAATATTATTGATGTAGCAAGGGTACAGAAGTTCCAAGGTACCATTCCAACCAAATTCTGGGGAGAATGCATAGATAAAGTCGTGTATCTCATCAACATATTGCCAACTGATGTCTTAGGAGGCAAGAGTCCTTTTGAGATTTTGTATGCCAGACCACCTGTTCTTGCATATCTGAAGGTGTTTCGATGTCTATGTTACGCTGTGAATCTTCCCAAAAGAGACAAGTTTACAGCTAGAGCCAAGGCTGATATATTCTTGGGTTATTCAGCCACTCAAAAGGGTTACAAGTTGTTAGATCTTGAGACTAAGCAATTGTTTATTAGTCAAGATGTGGTATTCAAGGAGCATATATTTCCTTTTCAACAAGCTGCGAAGTTTTCCTATCCCTCATCTATTAGTTACTCCTCCACAGCTCATGACAGGGGAAGATTGCAAGATCATGAAGCAGTGGACTATGAAGTATATGAGAAAGCATGCTTTGTTGACACTCATGAAATTTCTGCTGAGAACTCTATTGATGGTGAAATGAATAAAGGTGAAGTTGCACTTGCTAAAGTGATTGAGGTGAAGTTGTGACTGAAGGTGAAGCTGCACCTGCTCCCGCACTTGCAAAAGTTGCACCCGCACCTGTACTTACAAACATACCTACAAATATTACTGAAGGCATTATTAAGACTGATCACACAACAAAAACCTTGAGAAAATTAGCAAGAACTGCTAAAGCACCAATGTGGCTTCAAGATTTTGTGACTAGTAAGAAGGCAAATGGAGCAACACTACACACCTTAGCAGACTGCATCTGTTATGACCATGTGTCAGAAAAATACAAGAGCTACTTGGCCAAGCAATCAGCCCTCACAGAACCTCAAAGCTTAAAGGAAGCATCTCAGGATGACAATTGGATTGATGCAATGAAACAGAAAATTGAAGCATTAGAAAACAATAATACATGGGAGATTGTAGACCTGCCAAAAGGCAAGAATGCAATCGGATCTAAATGGGTCTACAAGATAAAATACAAGTCAAATGGAGATGTAGAAATATACAAGGCTAGATTGGTCGCAAAAGGGTATAACCAAAAGGAAGGATTGGATAACATAAAACTTTTTCACCAGTTTCCAAAATGGAGACATTGAGAACACATATTGCATTGGCAGCATCAAGGGGTTGGAACTTGTATCAAATGGATGTCTACATTTTTGCAAGGAGATCTATGAAGAGGTGTACATGGAACTTCATCGCGGATTCAGAAGACAAGGGGAGACAAAGGTTTTTAGATTGTAGAAATCAATGTATGGGCTTAAACAAGCATCAAGGAAATGGAATATAAAGCTTACTAAGGCATTAATAGAATCAGACTACAAGCAGAGCTTGTATGACTATTCCATGTTTACTAAAAGCAGGGGAGATAGCTTTGTGGCAATCTTGATATATGTGGATGACTTGTTGATTATAGGGAATGATGAAAGCCCCATACAGGAGACAAAAAATATATCACATCATAAACTCAAAGTAAAAGACCTTGGAGAATTGAGGTACTTTCTGGGAATAGAGATCATGAGATCAAGCAAGGGAATCTTTTTAAATCAAAGAAAGTATGCATTGCAATTGGTGTCAGATCTAGGATTAAGAGGAACTAAGCCAGCAGTAACACCTGTTGATTTGAATCAGAAATTTACTTCACAAGAGTGTGATCAACATACTGGTGCAACAGGAGATGAGGCACTAGCTAATGCATCAGCCTATCAAAGAATCATTGGGAGATTTCTTTACCTAACAATAACCAGACCAGATATTAGCTATGTTGTACAGACTCTAAGTTAATTTATGCAAGTACCCAAAAGATCACACTAGGATGCAGCAGTTAGAGTAGTGAAGTACATCAAGAAAGATCCAGGAATTGGAATTCTTATGAGTAGTGTGCAGTTAGATACTTTAACATGTTACTGTGATGCCGATTGGGCAGCATGTCCAAACACAAGAAGATCAGTGATTGGGTATTTACTAAAGTTTGGGGAGTCCTTAATATCCTGGAAATCGGAGAAACAACACACAGTTTCAAGAAGCTCTGCAGAAGCAGAATACAAGAGTTTGGTAGCAGCTACAGCAGAAATAACTTGGTTGTTAGGATTGTTCTCAGAATTAAAGGTGTCCATTGAGCAACCTATAGACTTATTATGTGATAGCAAGGCATCACTGCAGATTGCAGCCAATCCTATATTCCACAAGAGGACAAAACATATAGAGATTGATTGTCATTTTGTGTGAGACAAGATCAAGGAAGGGAAAATAGCAGTACATCATATCAGGACCAAAGATCAACAAGTCGATTTACTCACAAAAGATTTAGGGAAAGTGTAGCATTGTTTCTTACTCAGGAAGCTTGGAGTGATTAATGTTTTACGCCCTCCAGCTTGAGGGGATGTTGGAATAGTTAGTGGTTAGGACTTAACTGTGGTCAGAGGAGTTAATTATAGAGGTTAGTAGGTTGTTACTTCCTCCGGTTCACAATAAGTGATCAGTTTGCTTTTAGCACGCCCATTAAGAAAATACTAAATTCTATACAAAAATACCTATTATGACTAAACTTCCCCTAATTAATTATTTAATGTGAGGAGTAAGAAATCTTTTTAGGGATATGTACATAAAGGTTATTTTGTAAAAACAAATTGAATTCTTTCTTGATTATATAAATGGACATTATTTTGAACCAAAATAAAAAAGTAAACTGATCATTTATTGTGAATCGAATCGAAGGGAGTAGAAGTTAGTTAATTCTACTGTGTGTATATGACAGTTAGGTGACAGCTGTAGATTAGGTAGGTAGATTGAATTAATGTTGTGTATATACATTGTAATCTCGTTACATTAGAAATCAATGCATTTTCTTCTAGAAGATTCTAACAGATCTCTCTCTGCTCGATCATGTTACTCTCGCTTCTACACAAGCTCATTTCCTCCATGAGAGGAGCTTGGAGTTGAGATAGAATCACCAAATTCACAAATTCTTATCGTTTGGAAAAATCTACTTCTTAAATAATTTGATTGTACAACATTTTTTTTATCATCAATGCATATAACATAAACTCTATTTTTTGAGTTTGGCGCAATCAGCAATTAGAAACAACGGAAAATGAAATAGCATATTTTATTAAATATAATTTAGATCGAAAAAAAGTTACTCAATTCTGTTATTTTCACCAAACCAAACAACTTAAAGAGTAACAATTTTACATGAATAGTACATGTCACTGTGGTTTTTAGTGGTGTAAATGTCAGACGTGAATAAGTGAAAATCACAAATCAAATCATGGCATGTTGAGTTTCATGTGAGAGGAGCATGGTCGATTTGATCTAATGGATATTATTATTTATTGGTCAAATTGTGAATACTAATGAAATTAAGAGCCTGTTTGGCCATGAAAATGTTTACTTTTTTCGGTGTTTGGTCATAAAATTTTCACTTTTCACTTGAAAATGCATTTTGAGATTTTTATAAAATTTGGAAAAACTCCAACAACCTATTTTTCAAAATTTCCGCTCATCATTCACAAAAATTCAAAAATAACCCAAAATTATATTTATGTAATTCTAATTTTTTCAAAATTTTACGATTTTTATGTCCAAACGCCCACTATATTTGCAATTCGAGACTCGGGCTTCTGTTTTTGTTTTTCTTTTTTCTTTTTGGAGCTATTAATTGATAGCAAAATAACGATAACTCCAAATTCAGTATTTTATGTATGTTTTTTGAAAAAGAAGTCACTATAACCAAGCGAAAAACGAAAAGGTCCAAAGTTTAAAAGTAGACCTTGAAAGTCAACAAAAGAGACGGTACACGAAGTCAATTTATATCAAAAGAATAACTCATACTTGAATTATTCAATTACAATTATTTTTATATTTTCCCCCTTCATATTTTCTTGGTGGCAATAATATTTTAATTTATTTATTATAGAGGGTGTTTGGTCATTGATATTATTAATTGGCATTGTTAAAGCAGCATGGTGTACAATTATGTTGTTAATTTATAATTTTAGAAAGACTTGCAATTAAGTCATTTTATTTTGGTAGTTTTTTATTCATTTGCTTGATATTTAAGTAGATTATATTCTTGTCATAATCTTCTTTGTTTATGTCAAATATTGGAAGAAGGGAGATATGATTATATGAACTATGGACTCTTCCATTTAGTTAATGTTGAGGGATACCACTAAGCCACAAGTTTAAGGTGAAAGCACACCCTCTTCCCTTCTCTCTCCATTTCTTTAAATGTAATATTCGGGCGCGTTTGCGTGCATTTTGACTATTTCCTATACTTACTATCTCTCATTAATAAAGGTATTGAGTAACCATGTCCATCAAATTTGAGCAAATGAGAAAAATCACCTAATATCTTTTTATCTCAACTAAAATTTGAACACGCACTCTTTCTCTTGTCCTTGTTCTATTTCCTTGGATTTTCCTTTAAATTTTCCTACAACATGATTTCACATTTTATTCAGTGTATTTTGCAAAAACATTACAATTTTATATTTACCAACTTTTGTGCCTAATACAAGTACACGGATTTGGACAACGCGATGCACGAGAAATCCCATGTTTACGCATGATTCGGGTAAGAGGCCGCATCCCAAAAGCTGTAATGTAGGCAGTCTACCCTAATGCAAGTATTAGTGGCTGCTTTCACGGCTCGAACCCGTAACATATGTTGGGTTTTTAAGTATATTAATGCTTAAAAGAGGGTGAATGGGAAATGGAAGAAAAATGAAATATTTGAGTTTCATTTGAGATTCCCTCCTTGATGAATGGACATTTTCCCATATTGGAAGAGGAAGAGGTTTTTAATGGGTATATAAGAAATTGTTCTTCTTCTAGCTCTTAAAGAGTTGAGAAGAAGGCAAGCCTCGCGACGTCGTCGGCGGCGCTCGCTTGGCTTCAGCTTCGGCTTCGGCTTAGAATTCGGTCAAATGATCGATTGATTAATTAATTTTTTGGACCGAATTTATTTGTTAATAGTAAATACTAACAGAAATGTTACTAAATATCCGTTTTGCATAAACAACCATTCTGAAGAGTTGCACCTCTTCAGATTTCAGCCCAACATTGGCTATAAATACAAGTCCATTCTCTTAGATTTTCCATATGAATTTCTGAGTTCTTCTGCATTATTTTTTAACTTCAAAGAAAGAAAAAGTAAGTGTGATTTGCTACTGAACTTTGTGTTCGCTGAAACACAAGGGTTTGAAGTACCACTACACCAGTGTGTAATTCGTTCTAGCCTCGCGTCGTCGTCGTCGCTCGCTCGCTCGACTTCGGCTTCGGCTTCGAATTTGAATTCAGATTGGGATTCGGTCAAATGATCGATTGATTGATTAATTTTTTGGACCAAATTTGTTTGTTAATAGTAAATATTAACAGAAATGTTATTAAATATCTGTTTTGCATAAACAGCCATTCTGAAGAGTTGCACCTCTTAAGAGTTCAGCCCAACATTGGCTATAAATACAAGTCAATTCTCTCAGATTTTCCATACGAATTTTTGAGTTCTTCTTCTTTCTTCTATATTATATTTTAACTTCAAAGAAAGCAAAAGTAAGTGTGATTTGCTACCGAACTTTGTGTTCGCTGAAACACTGGGGTTTGAAGTACCACTACACTAGTGTGTAATTCGTTCTATCCTGGGAGGAAATAATTCATAACCTTGGGTACTAGGAGGGGATTAAATTCCTTAAGAAAACACTGTGAATTCAGTCGGCTCGAATTGATTCTTGTTTCATGTGCGTTTCTGTTTATATTTTATTTTGTTTTTTCCAGAATTAGTTTACAAATACAAATTACTAGCAAGCTTAAGGAATTTAATCTTTTATTTTGTATTTGTGTTATATTTATTTTTCTAAAGATTAAAACCTTTGTGGTTTTCTGCTCCATTGGAGATTAAAATCTGCGTGATTTTAACGTTTGTTTGTGTCATTCTTTTACAAAAATGACGAATGACAACAGAAACCAAGTTGTTCTGATGGTAACTTCCAATGCTTCAACGATCCGAATAACACCGGCAGCATTGGAACCGGTGGAAAACCCGAAAAAGTTTCCAGGATTGATTTCAAGCGCTGGCAGCAAAAGATGTTCCTCTACTTGACTACTTTAAGTCTGCAGAAGTTCATCAAGGAAGATGTTCTTGTGCTTCCCGATGAAACTCCAGAGACTGAACGCTTTCTCGTGATTGAGGCGTGGAAGCATTCTGATTTTCTGTAGCGGACTGGAAGACGCTTTGTATAACGTCTGCAGTGGCGTGGAGACGTCAAAAGAACTATGAATTGCGCTTGAAAAGAAATACAAAATTGAAGATGTTGGGTTGAAGAAATTTGTTGCCGCTAAATTTTTGGACTACAAAATGGTAGATAACGAGTCTGTTATTACCCAAGTCCAGGAATAGCAAGTGATTATTCATGATCTCCCTGCTGAAGGTACAAGTAGAATTAATACTAATATTGGTGGTATTAATTTTATTGTGTTTACTAACAGAATTTTCATTGAAGGTCTTGTCATCAATGAAGCATTCCAAGTAGCAGCGATGATTGAGAAATTGCCTCCATTGTGGAAGGACTTCAAAAATTATTTGAAACACAAACACAAGGAGATGTCCCATGAAGATCTCATTGTTCGATTGAGAATCGAAGAGGACAACAAAACGGCTGAAAAGAGAGGCCGTGGAAACTCAACAATAATGGGAGCAAACATTGTTGAGGATATTCTCAAAATAAGAGAAAGAGAAAGCAAGCTTCTGGACCAAAAAGCAACCCAAGCAAGAAGCGGTTCAACGGTAATTGCTATAACTGTGGGAAAGCTTGACACAAATCTACATATTGACTTGCTCCAAAGAAAGACAAGAAGAAGGGTCAAGCAAACATGGTTGAAAAGCACGAAGATGTTGATTAACTGTGTGCTATGCTTTCTGAATGCAACCCGGTGGGCAATCTTAGGGAGTGGTGCATTGATTCCGGAGCCACTCGCCGTGTTTGTGCTGTTAGAGAAGATTTTGCTACATATGCTCCTATTGCACCTGAAGACACGCTTTCTATGGGAAATGCTGCAATTGCCAAGATTGAAGGATGTGGGAAGATATTTCTGAAAATGAATTCCGGCAAAATGGTTACTTTCAACAACGTTCTTCATGTTCCCGAGATTAGGAAGAATTTAGTCTCTGCTGGACTTCTTGTTAAGAATGGTTTTAAATATGTCTTTGTATCCGATAAGGTTGTAATAAGTAAGAAAGAAATACTTGTAGGAAAAGGTTACCTCACTGAGGGCCTTTTCAAGCTGAATGTAATGGTTGTTGAGAAACATAATAAAATTTCAGCTTCGTCTTACTTACTTGAGTCAAATGAATTATGAAATATACGTTTGGGTCATGTTAATTGTAAAACCTTACGTAAAATGCTTAATTTGGAAGTATTGCCTAAGTTTAAATGCGACAAAATCAAAATGTCAAATATGTGTGGAATCTAAGTATGTTAAACATCCTTAGGACAGTTGAAAGGAATTCAAATCCTTTAGACTTAATTCACACAGATATTTGTGACATGAAGTCAATACCATCTCGCGGTGGAAAGAAGTATTTCATAACTTTTATTGACAATAGTACTCGATATTGCTATGTTTACTTACTTAATAGTAAAGATGAAGCAATAGACGCATTCAAGAAATACAAAAATGAAGTTGAAATGCAGCTTAACAAGAAAATCAAAATGATAAGAAGTGACAGGGGTTGTGAATATGAATATCCTTTTGAAGAAACATGTTTAGTATATGGAATTATTCATCAAACAACAGCCCCTTACACGCCCCAATCCAATGGAATTGCCAAAATAAAGAATCGTTCATTAAAAGAGATGATGAACGCATTGTTAATAAGTTCTGATTTGCCATAGAACTTATGGGCGGAAGCCATTCTTACGGCTAACCTGATACTAAATCGAGTACCCCATAGCAAAACACAATCCATTCCATATGAAAAATAGAAAGGAAGGAAGCCCAACTTGAATTAGTTTAAAGTGTAGGAGTGTTTTGCAAAAGTGCAAGTTCCAAAACCCAAAAAGGTAAAAATAGGACTGAAAACCGTTGATTGTGTTTTCATAGAATATGCGACCAATAGTAAAGCATATCGATTTCTGGTTCATAAATCAGAAAATTTCAACATTCATAATAATACAGTTATAGAATCAGATAATGTTGAGTTCTTTGAAAATATATATCCGTATCAAAAGGAATGTGAGTCGATTGGTGAAGGATCTAAATGGCCTAGGGAAGAAAAAAAAGAATATATTAATCAGGAGGATCCAAGACGTAGTAAACGTCAAAGAACGTCTACTTCATTTGGACCCGATTTTGTGACTTTCTTATTGGAGAATGAGCCTCAAACATTTAGAGAAGTTATGTCTTCTTCGGAATCATTGTTTTGGAAAGAGGCAGTCAATAGTGAAATAGAATCCATATTGAACAACCATACATGGGAATTGGATGATCATCCTCCTGGAAATAAACCGTTGGGTTCTAAATGGATCTTTAAGAGGAAAATAAAAGATGATGGCACTATTGAAAAATATAAGGCAAGACTTATGGTCAAAGGGTATAAAAAATGAGAAGGTCTTGGCTATTTTGATACATACTCTCCAGTTACAAGGATTGCGTCCATACGAACATTAGTAGCGTTAGCTGCAGTTTATGGTCTTGAAATTCATCAAATGGATGTTAAGATGGCTTTCTTAAATGGAGAGTTCGAGGAAGAAATCTACATGGAACAAACGGAAGGGTTTGTGGTTCAAGGTAAAGAAAAAAAGGTATGTAGACTTGTTAAGTCCCTTTACGGACTAAAACAAACACTCACACAATGGCATGCGAAATTTGACCAAACAATGTTGTCAAATGGTTTTAAGATAAATGAATGTGATAAATGTGTGTACATTAAAAATATTCCAAATCACATAGTCATTGTTTGCTTATATGTGGATGATATGCTGATAATGAGTAATGACATTGCCAACATAAATGCGACTAAGCGTACGCTACTGGCAAGTTTGATAAGAAGGACTTGGGAGTTGCTGATTTAATTCTAGGAATTAAGATCCATAAGACTTCTCAAGGTCTGGCATTGTCACAATCTCATTATATCAAGAAAGTACTTGAAAAATTCAAGCACTTGAGGTTTAAAGTAGTAAAGACTCCAATTGACGCAAATCTTGCATTAGCAAAGAACAAAGGCCAAAGCATATTACAATTGGATTATGCTCGTGTGTTGGGAAGGTTAATGTACATCATGAATTGCACATGACCAGATATAGCTTGTGCTATAAGAAAATTGAGTCTATACACGAGCAATATAGGTTAATCTCATTGGATGGCAATGAAACGAGTTTTGGGGTATTTAGTACATACCTAGGACTTTGTTTGCACTACAGTAAATATCTTGCGGTCATTGAGGGATACTTTGATGCAAATTGGATCACCGGATCAATTGATTCCATGTCCATAAGTGGATATGTATTCACTATTGGTGGAGGAGTGGTATCTTGAAAGTCATCCAAATAAACTTGTATTGCCCACTCTACAATGTAGGCTAAGTTCATAGCCTTATATAAAGCCGGTGAGAAGCTGGTGGCTCCGGAATTTCTTGGAAGACATTCCATTTTGGCCTAAACCGTTGGCACCAATATGCATACATTGCGATAGTCAAGTGGAAATTGGAAGGACTGGGAGCGTTATGTATAACGGTAAATCTCGTCATATACGATGAAGATATAAAACCGTTAGGAAATTACTCTCTAGAGGAATTATCACGATTGACTATGTAAAGTCAGGTGATAATGTGTCGGATCCACTTACAAAAAGCCTGACTAGAGAGGTAGTTGAGAAATCATCAAGGGGAATGGGACTATGGCCGAGAACAAGTCACAGTGGCGGTAACTCTACCTAGAAGACTGGAGATCCCAAGATCTAGGTTCAAGGAGATCAAACAAAGTCATTAGTGACAGTTCAACATTGTCAACTAAAATTTTGGTCCATTCTCGTGATGAGACAATGTTCAGTACCAAGGATAAAACATTAAGGTTTTTTAATGATTTCTAAATTTGATACGGGGTATATCAAATAGTGTATCTATGGGATGACACGTTTAGGAATCACCTATGTAAGTGTGAAGTGTTAGCCGCTTCAAGGAGAATTTTGCAAGACCAGTTCTCTATGCACTTATGAAACCAGGCGATGTTCATGGCTGAAACGAACACAACAATGAGAACCAAAGACGGTTAAGGGTTGGTTGCGTAACTTATGGTTGTCTAGGTATACACCAAAGTTCAACAGTTCAAAGATATCAAATCTACCGATTGATCGAGTATATCCGACATAAGTTTACTACGGAAAGTTCAAAGTGAAACCTACTTATACAGATGCAATTAAATCTTTCTTGCGAACTACACAGTTTGTCATGCATATTTCCGTGATATAGCCATTCCCCATTCATGTGGGGGATTGTTGGGGTTTTAAGTATATTAATGTTATAAAAGAGGATGAATAGGAAATGGAGGGAAAATGAAATATTTAAGTTTCATTTGAGATTCCCTCCTTGATGAATGAACATTGTCTCATATTGGAAGAGGAATAGGTTTTAATGGGTATATAAGCAATTGCTCTTCTTCTAGCTCTTAAAGAGTTGAGAAGAAGGCAAGCCTCGCGTAGTCGCTCGCTCGTTCGCTCGGCTCGGCTTCGGATCGGTCAAATGATTGATTGATTAATTTTTTGGACCAAATTTATTTGTTAATAGTAAATATTAACAGAAATATTATTAAATATCCATTTCAATAACAGAAATTAATATTAAATTCAATAATATTAATATTAAAATCCAATAGTTTCCAATTTTCCGTTTTATGTTGTTGTAACAGAAAATTAAATACTCATAACATTGGGTACTAGGAGGGGATTAAATTCCTTAAGGAAACACTGTGAATTCAGTAGTCTCAAATTGATTTTTGGTTCGTGTGCATTTCTGTTTATATGTTATTTTGTTTTGTTTTTCAGAATTAGCTTACAAATATAGATTACTAACAACATATAAGTCACACGGAGATAATTTTACAATTATTCCAGAGCTCCCCTCCGCCAAAAAACGGATCTATTTGAAAAGAAGAAAAAAATATGCCCTCTAAAGTTGTTAAGTGTTTTTAATCACCCAATACAAAACTCTCTATTTCTAGTACATGATTCAAGATTTGGGAATCGTTAAATTGGATAAAAGAAGTAGAAAGGATCCCAATTTAAGTGGGATCCTTCCTCTACAAATTTTCAATTTCACGTGGAGACAATTTTTTTAATGTAAGGATTTCAAAAGTAAGATTAAATTTCAAAGGCCATTAATTGCATGATGCAGCTACACTTAAATAGGGAGACCAAAGTTAAACCTCAATCAAGTGGCAAAAATCAAAATCCAAAATAAAAGGAAGAACATGACAAAACTAAAGTCACGGTCAAGTTTGAAGGCCATATTTATAGATTGTTAGTCACTACTATTACCCGTCCAGTTTATGTGAACCTATTTCTTTTTTTATTCGTAATAGTCTCTTTTTAAATTTGAAACCAATTTAGCTTAAACATACAATTATATCCTTAACGAGAATCTTTTATAACCACACAAATACTCTGGGCTTCTTTTTAATTTGTTTATGATCACAAATTTTAAAAGTCTTTTATTATTTTTTAAATCATATATCAGTCAAATCAATTCATATAAAATAAAACAGAGGAAGTATAACTTATTAATTTTACCTTGACTTATATTTTTGTACAATTGACTTTTCTCTACCTTCTCCGCACGAATAATGGTGCCTAATCATTCATCCTACTCAGTTAAAGTGATGTTTGGACTTGTAATACGAAGAAATTTTGTGAACATGTCAATATGGTTAGAGTTGATCAGAATTTAAAGTTTATGGTTTAAAATTCTAATTATTTTAAATTATTAAATTTTATATTAATAATTTATATATTAAATAGATTTCTTAAGTCCAAAATGAAATTTGAAGCAAAGTTACCAAAGTCGACAGAACCCCTACCTTATTAGTCTTTGGCTACGCCCATAAGTATGGCTATCTTTCTCACAAGTCACATCTATAATATTTTCAACAATTTACATCATTATTTTTTTTCATTTCGTGATACTATTAATCTTAGTCAAGTATATGACATTTTTTATTATCGCAAGTGGATCAACCTCCCACACTTAAAGAGAGCGGTCAGAAGAGACTTGACCCATAAGATCAATCCGCTCCAGTTTATACTAGAATAAAAATTTATTTATTATTTTTCTTCAGGTTTGTACTTAATTACATTTTATATTTATATTTATCATTTATGTACAAAGAAATAAATAAAAAATAAAAGATTTCTTAAATTTAACATCTCATTCTCTTTCCTTCACCAACGCCCTCCTAAAAATTTGAATTTCATCTATTTTCAAAAAAATTCACATCTCATTCTCTCCCCCTCATACTTATCATTCACAATCGATACTTCTCGCACAACGTAAACGAAAATGGCAAAAAATTTGTCTCTAAAATTCAACATTAAAAGGTTCTCCATTGATATTCATTAAAAAGTTTTATAACTTTGAATTCAATTTTCGAATTTTACGAATTTGTAACTTGTTTGGATTGAGTGTTCTTACAAATGATAGAGAATGTACATTGTAGTTTATATCTCAATTTTGAGTGAAATTGGTTAAGTTTAGAGTAGATTTTATGTAAAATTTCAGATTGAAACTCGAAGAACACGATGTTGAAGGAACTGTATGATAAATGTATCACAATTATTTTAGAATTGTGTCACAATTGTATTAAAATTGTATGTATCTTGTATCTGATACATTAATACCTAAATTAATATTTGATACAATACTAATACAATTATAATACAATATTATATCATATTTTAAGTTTAGAGTTGTGATTGAAATTTGAAGAAGATGAAGATCACAATTATATCATATTTTTTCAAAAATGTACTGCAGTTTGTATCACAAATGTATGAGAATTGTGTTAGTATTAATATCTGATACAATACTAATACAATTATAATACAATATTATATCATAGTTTAAGTATAGAGTTGCGATTGAAACTTGAAGAAGATGAAGATCACAATTATATCATATTTTTTCAGAAATGTGCCGCAGTTTGAATCACAAATGTATGAGAATTATATTAGTATTGTCTCAGGTATTATTTTAGGTATTGATGTATCAAATACAAGTTAGATACAATTATGATACAAGTATGATATAATTATTATAAAATTATCATACAATTCGTGCAACTTCCTCTTCTTCTAGTTTAAATCTGAATTTTACCTAAAACCAACTCTATACGTAACCAATATCTCTTAAAAATGATATATAAAGTCCAAAAGATATTCTCAATCACTTGCAAGAACATCCAATTCACACAAATCACAAAATCTTAAAACCCGAAATTGTATATGTGTATGCTCGAGAATCATATATATTTTTTGTCTTCGTATGGATCAATTAGTGGATGGGTGTGTTAGGTAAACATACTGAAGAAATTAGGGAAAGGACAAAAAATGGAGACGAGAGGGAAAATGAAAAGATTTGATTGAATGTCTTAATTGAAAGCATTAATAATATGGTGAGAGCCTTTCAAGAAGGATTACATAAAATTTGTAAAAGAAAATCTTGATACTTACTGAAATTTACAAAATCATATATATATATACTGACTTGACTCGGCTCAAGTCAGCATGCCGATCCTTAAGGCTCGATTGAGGCTAGGCCAAAGCTGGCCCATGGGCCAAAAGGAATTTAATTTGAATTAGAAATAAAAATAATTAATAAAGCGTAAAAAGACAAGTCTGATACAAAGATAACATGCAACTCAATGAGTCGTTTGAGTTGAGTTGTTGGGACATGATTTCTTGAAATGAATCTGCTTGATTTTTTTTCTATCTCTTACTTCAAATTAGTTATTGCAATGATGTAATGATCCGGTCGGTCGTTACGTAGAATCTGCATTATAATTACTGTTATTGACTTGTCATAGGTTGGTTATACTGTTTTTGATGTGTTAGAGTTGGTAGGCTCGAAATCGGAATGGTTGTAGTGAGAGTTTAGTCATTTAGTCTTTAAAAATAGCCTTATAGTTGGTAAAGTCAACCGAGAGTTGACTTATTGATAAATGACCTCGGAATGCGGATCTTATAGCTCGGATAGCTTCTCTAGGTGATTTGGAACTTAGGAGTGTGTTCGAAATATTTTTGTGATGTCTGGTGTAGAATTAGGCTTGAATTGGCGAAAGTTAGTTTTTGGTGATTTTCGGTCGGTAGTGGAAAATAGTCTGTCGGGGTCGGAATGAAATTCTAGAAGTTGGGACAGGTTCGTAATGTCATTTTGGATATGTCTGCAAAATTTCAGGTCAATCGGAGTTGTTTTGGATAGTTTCGGCATCGTTGGTGGATTTTAGAAATTTCAAAGTTCTTAGGCTTGAATCCGATGTGATTTTGGTGTTTTGATATTATTTTTAGTGTTTTGAGAGTGAAACTAAGTTTTAATGATCATTTATAATGTGTTGGTAAATTTGGTTGGGGTCCCGAGGGGCTCGGGATTGATTTCGGATGGTTAACGGGCAATTTTGAACTTGTAAAGTCTGCTGTTTTTCTGGTTTTTGTGCAGCAGAAAATCATTCTCTGCAATCGCATAGGAAGAACCGCGATCGCGTAGTGCAAATTGAGGGGAGCAGGAATTTACTCTCTACGATCGCATAAGTGTGTCCGCGATAGCAGAGGTTGGGCGGCTTAAGCAGTGCGATCGCGTAGAGTTAGAGAGGCGCGTGGTGAGAGAGGGCAGTGTTCTTCGCGATCGCGTGTGTTGGTTCGCGATCGCGTGGTTGGAGGTCCTGTTGAATCGCGATCGCGTGTGAAGGTATGCGATCGCGTAGGGTCTTTGGAGGGCCTGGGGCATTTGTTCTTCACGATCGCGTGAGTACTTCCGCGATCGCAGTGAAGAAAGGCCGGAGCAGTATTTAAATAAACCCTCTGCGACCAATACCCACTTTTTCACCATTGTTGAACGAAAAAAGAGCTTTGAGGCGATTTTGAAGAGAGAAAATCAGTTTTATTCATCGAGGAAAGGATTTTGGACCCTAATACTCGATTATAGGTGATTAAGGAACAAATATTAGTGTTTAATTCATGAAAATCAATAGAAAAAGAGGGAGTTAGGGCTTGAGATTATGAGACCTTTAGGGGATGATTTGAGGGGTCAAACGAACTCTGATTTTAGCGTTCTTTATATGTACGGACTCGTGAGATGATGAAGAACATTTTGGCATAAAATTTTTCGAGTTCCGAGATGCAGGCTCGGGGGTTGGGTTTTGGCTAATTTCGGGTTTTGTGCTAAAATTGGTACTTTTCAATTGGAGTCCATTCCTTTAGCATAATTTGATGATAAAAATATGATCTTTATAGATTTGGAGCACTCGGAAGTTGATTCTAGAGGCAAGCGGGTTGCAGAATAGCTTTTCGGGCTAGTTTGAGGTAAGTAATGGCTTTAAATCCTGTCCTGAGGGTGTGAAACCCCAGACATTACATCCTTTCATGGATTTGGAGTGGCGCACAAACTGGATGACGAGTTTGGGGGGTGCACGAATTGGAAATCTGAAAAATGTGCCTTTTTAGGCAACTATTGAGTTGCGAAACGGCTTTTAAAGCTTATTTCCTACAGTACTACTATGATTTGATATACTTGGGCTGTAAGCCATGTTTGGGGCCTAGTGCCGATCTGTTTTAACCCCTTGGGGGCTGTTTTACTGATATACTCACTACTTTGAAACTATGATTTTACACTCAGTCTTTCTTGTGAAATTGTTGATACTCTTATTTGATGATATTACTATTTCTTGAAATGAAATACTATTTTGGGTCGAGAACCCCGTTTTATTTATAGCCCGAGTGGCATTCTGAGAGTGTTCGATTGAGTGAGTCCGAGGGCCAATGTGGTGAGGATGATATGATATGAGAGAGGTCGAGTGCCTGAGAGTGATTTATGCCATGATGTGGCTTGTTTATTGCGCTTGGGCTGTAGGAGACCCTCCGGAGTCTGTACACACCCCCAGTAAGCGCAGGTACCTACTGAGTGCGAGTGCCGAGTGATGAGTGATTGGGAGGCATGAGTAACAGTAAGGTTGCCCGCGGGGCTGATACTGAGTGATGGTGAGGTGCTGAGGGAAATTGCTACGAGTGATGATTATGGCCCGATGGGCAGATTTATGATGATATTTTATTAATTTTTTAACTATGATTCACTTCATTTTTCAAACTAATTTTACTGAGAGTTTTTCTGAGATATATTGAAATTATACTTGTTTCAAAGGATTTTCTGGAAATTGGTTTTCGAACTTATGTATTTGATGTATACTTTATGGTGACTTGATGTTTTACTATTTTGTGGATTGGTGTATCTGTGATGTGCGTTTCATATACTTGAGACTGTGATTTATTTTCATTATTACTGAGTTGGCGTACTCATCATTATTCCATGTACCTCTGTGTACAGATCCAGGTACTGGTTCGGAGCAGTAGTCGTCCGAGTTCATTTATCATCAGTTTGGGATTTCGAGGTAGCTATCCAACGTCCGCAGCTTCTCCATTTCCCTTCCTTATTTAGTTTTAGTATTTTATTCCTAGACATTATTATGACATTAGTAGAGTTAGCTTATATCTTAGATGCTCATGATCATTGACTCCAATCTTGGGAGATTTGCTTAGACTGTTAGAGTATTATTGGGGCATAAAGACTTAAAGAAATTATTTATACTCTGTTTGCTACTTATTATTGATTTTTTTGAAATATTATAATAGAACGAATGTGTAGTTATGTGATGGTTGGTTAGCCTAGTTCCACGATATGACGCCATCACGACCGGCTAGGATTTGGGGTCGTGACAAGTTGGTATCAGAGCTCTAGGTTACATAGGACTCAACGGTCATGAGCAGGTTCAGTAGAGTCTTGCGGATCTGTATGGAGACGTCTGTACTTATCTTCGAGAGGCTGCAGAACGCTTAGGAAAAATCTCATTTTCTTGAACCCTTTCATGCCAATCTATTGGTTCTTGAAATCTAAACTCATATTGTTTCATTCTCTCACAGATGGTGAGGACACGCACTACCGATCAGGGTGATCAGACACCAGCCAAACCTACAAGGGGTCGAGGCCATGGTGGAGTTAGGGGACCAGCCCGTGCAGCAGCCGGGACAGTGCCACAGGATCCCCCTATCATTTAGGATCAGGTTCCCGCTGAGGGTGCTTCAGCGGGACAGGCTCAGGCACTGGCAGTGCCTATTGTTATTCCGGGTCTTTAGGAGACCCTAGCTCAGATATTGACTGTGTGTACCAGTTTAGCTCAGGCAGTTGCTATGTCT
The DNA here is from genome assembly GCA_005239525.1 of Nicotiana knightiana. Lineage (NCBI taxonomy): Eukaryota > Viridiplantae > Streptophyta > Magnoliopsida > Solanales > Solanaceae > Nicotiana > Nicotiana knightiana. Next base: position 76,560 of record ML388644.1, read on the forward strand.
ACTATTGCCACTACAGCTCAGGTCGGGAGAGGCATTCAGACTCCAGCTGCCCGGACACCTGAGCAGGCTGTACAGGGTGTCCAGGCACCGGGGGTAGCCCCAGCCCAATCGGTTGCCCCAGTTCAGGACTATGTGGTTCCGGCTATGCCCGAGGATGAGCAGCGTAGGCTGGAGAGGTTCAGTAGACTTCAGCCTCCGACTTTCAGCGGCACAGAGGGTGAGGATGCCCAAGGTTTTCTAGATAAGTGCCAGAAAATACTACGTATTGCGGGTATTTTGGAGACTAGTGGGGTCTCGTTTGCTACATTTTAATTTGTCGGTGCTGCTTTCACTTTGTGGGAGGCATTCGAGAGGCGTAGGCCAGTTGGTTCAGCACCACTCACCTGGTAGCAGTTCTCCACGATCTTTTTGGAGAAGTACGTTCCTCAGTCTCATAGAGAGGAGAAGCGCAGGCAATTTGAGCAGCTGCACCAGGGAAAGTTATCAGTTACTCAGTACGAGATGAGGTTTTCCGAGTTGGCTAGACATGCTTTTGAGTTTGTCCCTACTGATAGGGAGAGGATCAGGAGATTTGTAGATGGTCTCACGTATTAGCTTCTCATTTTGATGACCAGGGAGAGAGTGTCTGGAGCTACATTTGAGCAGGTAGTTGACATTGCTCGGGACATTGAGTCGGTTCGTAGGAAGGAGCATGAGGAGAGGGAGGCCAAGAGGCATTGGGGATCAGGTAGCTTCAGTGGTGCCCCTTCTAGAGGGCAGTTTCAACATAGTATATGTTGTCCATTTAGACCTCCTCAATCAGCTCGCCCAGCTTACTGTGGTGCATCTTCGGGGCAGGGTCCTCGCAGTTCTCATCAGGGATGTTCATCTTTTAGTGTCCTTCCAGCTCAGAGCTCCTCTAGAGCATCATCATATTAGGGTTCTTCTATGCACGGTTCATCCGGTGGTTATCATGGTGGCAGGGGTTCTTTTCAACCTCCATCTTCAGCTCCGGGTGGTTGTTTTGAGTGTGGAGAGTTCAGACATAGGTGGAGGCCATCGTCCTAGTAGTTCATCTCAGCAGAGGGTTCAACCCTCGACTTCATCCCCAGTCACTTCACCACCTACCCAGGCAGCCAGGGGTGGTGCTCAGGAAGCTAGAGGCCGCCCTATAGGGGGAGGTCGAGCAAGTGGAGGCCAACCACGTGTTTATGCACTTCCGGCTAGGCCTGATGCTATGGCCTCAGACGCGGTGGTTACAGGTACTATCTCAGTCTGTCACACTGATGCTTTGGCTTTATTTGACCTTGGTTCCACGTACTCTTATGTCTCATCCTATTTTTCTCACTTTCTGAATATGCCACGTGAGTCTTTAGTTACGTCTATTCATGTTTCGACTCCGGTGGGCGATACTATTATTGTGGACTGTGTGTATCGGTCATGTCTTATATCTATTGGAGGTCTGGAGATCCGAGTGGACTTGATGTTACTCAGTATGGTCGATTTGATGTGATTCTCGGCATGGATTTGTTATCCCCATGTCATGCTATTCTTGATTGTCACGCTAAGACCGTGACCCTAGTTATGCCCAGAGTTCCGAGAGTCGAGTGGAGAGGGTCTATAGAGCATGTGCCTAGCAGAGTGATTTCTTATTTGAAGGCTCAGCATATGGTTGAGAAAGGGTGTGAGTATTATCTTGCTTTTGTGAGGGATGTTAGTAGTGAGACTCCTTCTATTGATTTTGTTCTTGTAGTCCGTGAGTTTCCGGATGTATTCCCGGCAGACTTGCCAGGCATGCCACCTGACAGGGATGTTCATTTTGGTATTGACTTGGTGCTAGAGACCCAACATATCTCTATTCCACCTTACCGTATGGAACCAGCGGAATTAAAAATAATTGAAAGAGCAGTTTCAGGAACTCTTAGATAAGGGGTTCATTTGGCCTAGTGTGTCACCTTGGGGTGCACCGATGTTGTTTTTGAAGAAGAAAGATGGTTCCATGCGTATGTATATTGATTATAGGCAGCTGAATAAGGTTACGGTGAAGAACCGGTATCCTTTGCCCCGTATTGATGACTTGTTTGACCAGCTTTAGGGAGCTAGAGTGTTCTCCAAGATTGATTTGAGGTCTAGGTATCATCAGCTGAAGATTCGGGATTCTAACATTCCGAAGACTGCTTTCAGGACCAGATATGGTCATTATGAGTTTCTGGTTATGTCATTTGGGCTGACCAATGCCCCAGCCGCGTTCATGCTATTGATGAGCAACGTGTTTCAGCCTTACCTTGATTCTTTCGTCATTGTGTTCATTGATGATATCCTGGTTTATTCTTGTAGCCAGGAGGAGCATGCTCAGCACTTGAGGATTATGTTAAAGAGGTCGAGGGAGGAGAAGCTTTATGAAAAATTCTCCAAGTGTGAATTTTGGCTTGGTTCAGTAGCTTTCTTGGGGCACGTGGTGTCTAGTGAGGATATTTAGGTTGATCCGAAGAAGATTGAGGCGGTGCAGAGTTGGCCAAGACCATCCTCAACTATGGAGATTAGGAGTTTCCTTGGTTTAGCGGGATATTACCGTCGCTTTGTGGAAAGATTCCCTTCTATTGCTTCACCTCTGACCAGATTGAACAAGAAGGGTGCTCCATTCAGATTGTCCGATGAGTGTGAGGAGAGCTTTCAAAAGCTCAAGTCAGCATTGACCACAACTCTGGTGTTGGTTTTGCCTACTGGTTCGGGTTCTTACACAGTCTATTGTGATGCTTCTAGAGTTGGTTTGGGAGCGGTATTGATGCAGGTAGGGTGATTTCCTACGCGTCTAGATAGCTGAAGATGCACGAGAAGAACTATCCAGTGCACGATCTTGAGTTAGCTGCCATTGTTCATGCCTTAAATATTTGGCGGCATTACTTGTATGGAGTACAGTGTGAGATTTTCATTGACCATCGTAGCTTGCAGTATCTACTGAGGCAGAAGGAGTTGAATTTGCAGCAAAGGAGATGGTTAGAGCTTCTCAAGGATTATGACCTTACCATTTTGTATCACCCAAGGAACGCCAATGTAGTGGCCGGTGCTTTGAGTCGCAGAGCCGAGAGTTTGGGGAGTCTAGCTTACCTTTCAGCAGCAGAGCAACCTTTAGAACTGGATGTTCAGGCTTTAGCGGGCCAGTTGGTGAGATTGGATTTTTCAGACCCTCTGCGGGTATTAGCTAGCATGGTTTCTCGGTCTTCTCTTTATGATCAGATTAGAGCTCGGCAGTATGATGATCTGCATTTGTTAATACTTCAGGATAGGGTCTGTCGAGATGATGCCAGTGATGTGACTATCGGTGATGACGGTGTTATGAGGATGCGGGGTCGTATTTGCGTGCCCAATGCGGATGGTCTTCGAGAGTTGATATTAGCAGAGGCTCATAGCTCGCGGTATTCTATTCATCCAGGTGCCGCGAAGATGTATCAGGATCGGAGACAGCAGTATTGGTGGAGGCGGATGAAGAGAGATATTGGTGAGTATGTAGCACGGTGTCTCAACTGCCAGCAGGTCAAGTATGAGAACTAGAGACCATGTGGGTTTCTTCAGAGGTTAGATATTCCGGAGTGGAAGTGGGAGCAAATTACTATGGACTTTATAGTCGGGCTTCCATGGACTTCGAAGGGTTTTGATGTTATTTGGGTCATTGTGGATAGATTGACCAAGTCTGCACACTTCATCCCTGTCGGTACTACTTATACTTCGGAACAGTTAGCGGGTATCTACATCAGAGAGATTGTCCGATTGCATGGGTTCCAGTTTCTATCATTTCCGACAGAGGCACTCAGTTCACATATCAGTTTTGGAGGGCCGTATAGAGAGGTATGGGTACTGAGGTAGAGTTGAGCACAGTATTTCATCCTCAGATCGACGGGCAGTCAGAGAGGACTATTCAGATTTTGGAGGACATCTTACGTGCTTGTGTGATTGACTTTGGTGGTTCATGGGATCAGTTTCTTCCACTTGCGGAGTTTGCATATAATAATAGCTACCAGTACAGTATTCAGATGTCCCCGTATGAGGCTTTATATGGCAGACGATGTAGATCTCTGGTTGGTTGGTTCGATCCCCGTGAGGCTAGACTATTGGGCACAGATTTGATTCAGGATGCGTCAAATAAGGTGAAGTTGATCCAGGAGCGACTTCGCACGGCGCAGTCTAGGCAGAAGAGTTATGCAGACCGTAAGGTCCAGGATGTGTCTTTTATGGAAGGTGATAAAGTACTGCTGAAGGTATCACCCATGAAGGGTGTTATGAGGTTCGGAAAGTTGAGTCCACGGTTTATTGGTCCTTTTGAGGTACTTCAGAAGGTTGGAGAGATGGCTTATAGACTTGCCTTGCCACCCAACCTATCGAGCGTTCATCCGGTATTTCATGTGTCGATGCTCAGGAAATATGTTGGTGACCCGTCTCATGTGTTAGACTTTAGCACATTCCAGCTCGAGGATGATATGTCATATGAGGTTAAGCCAATAGCAATTTTGGATCGTCAGATCAGGAAGTTGAGGTCTAAGGATGTAGCTTCACTAAAGGTACAGTGGAGAGGTTAGCCAGTGGACGAGGCTACTTGGGAGACTGAGCGGGAGATGCAGAGAAGATATCCTCACTTATTTGAGACTCCAGGAATGTTTCTAGACTCGTTCGAGGACGAACGTTTGTTTAAGAGGGGGAGAATGCAACGACCCGATCGGTCGTTACGTAGAACCTGCATTATAATTATTGTTATTGACTTGTCATAGGTTGGTTATACTGTTCTTTATGTGTTAGATTTGGTAGGCTCGGAATCGAAATGATTGTAGTGAGAGTTTAGTCATTTAGTCTTTAAAAGTAGCCTTAAAGTTGAAAAAGTCAACCGAGAGTTGACTTATTGGTAAATGACCTCGGAATGCGGATTTCATAGCTCGGATAGCTTCGTTAGGTGATTTGGGACTTAGGAGTGTGTTCGGAATATTTTTGTGATGTCCGGTGTAGAATTAGGCTTGAATTGGCGAAAGTTAGTTTTTGGTGATTTCCGGTCTGCAGTGGAAAATAGGCTATCGGGGTCGGAATGGAATTTCGGAAGTTGGAACAGGTTCATAATATCATTTTGGATATGTATGCAAAATTTCAGGTCAATCGGAGTTGTTTTGGATAGTTTCGGCATCGTTGGTGGATTTTAGAAATTTCAAAGTTCTTAGGCTTGAATCCGATGTGATTTTGGTGTCTTGATGTTATTTTTAGTGTTTTGAGAGTGCAACTAAGTTTGAGTGATCATTTATGATGTGTTGGTAAATTTGGTTGGGGTCCCGAGGGGCTCGGGATTGATTTCGGATGGTTAACGGGCAATTTTGAACTTGTAAAGTCTGCTGTTTTTCTGGTTTTTGTGCAGCAGAAAATCATTCTCTGCGATCGCGTAGGAAGAACCGCGATCGTGTAGTGAAAATTGAGGGGAGAAGGAATTTACTCTCTGCGATCGCATAAGTGTGTCCGCGATCGCAGAGGTTGGGCGGCTTAAGCAGTGCGATCACATAGAGTTAGAGGGGCGCGTGGTGGAGAGGGCAGTGTTCTTCGCGATCACGTGTGTTGGTTCGCGATCACGTGGTTGGAGGTCCTATTGAATCGCGATCGCGTGTGAAGGTCTACGATCGCGTAGGGTCTTTGGAGGGCCTGGGGGATTTGTTCTTCGTGATCGCGTGAGTACTTCCGCGATCGCAGTGAAGAAAGGCCTGGGCAGTATTTAAATAAACCCTCTGCGACCAATACCCACATTTTCACCATTGTTGAATGGGAAAAGAGCTTTGAGGTGATTTTGAAAAGAGAAAATCATTGTTCTTCATAGAGGTAAGGCTTTTGGACTCTAATACTCGATTATAGGTGATTAAGGATCAAATATCAGTGTTTAATTCATGAAAATTAGTAGAAAAAAAGGGAGTTAGGGCTTGAGATTACGAGACTTTTAGGGGATGATTTGAGGGGTTAAACGAACTCTGATTTTAGCGTTCTTTATATGTACGAACTCGTGATATGATGAAGAACATTTTGGCATAAACTTTTTCGAGTTCCGAGATGCAGGCTCGGGGGTTGGGTTTTGGCTAATTTCGGGTTTTGTGCTAAAATTGGTACTTTTCACTTTGGAATTCATTCCTTTAGCATAATTTGATGATAAAAATCTGATATTTATAGGTTTGGAGCACTCGGAAGTTGATTCTAGAGGCAAGCGGGTTGCAAAATAGCTTTTCGGGCTAGTTTGAGGTAAGTAATGTCTTTAAATCCTGTCGTAAGGGTATGAAACCCCGGACTTTACATCCTTTCACGGATTTGGAGTGACGCACACACTGGATGACGAGTTTGAGGCGTGCACGAATTGGAAATTGGAAAAATATACCTTTTTAGGCAACTATTGAGTTGTGAAACGACTTTTAAAGCTTATTTCCTATAGTACTACTATGATTTGATATACTTGGGCTGTAAGCCATGTTTGAGGCCTAGTGCCGATCTGTTCTAACCCCTTGGGGGTTGTTTTACTGATATTCTCACTACTTTGAAACTATGATTTTACACTCAGTCTTTCTTGTGAAATTGTTGACACTCTTATTTGATGATATTACTATTTCTTGAAATGAAATACTATTTTGGGTCGAGAACCCCATTTTATTTATGGCCCGAGTGGCATTCTGAGAGTGTTCGATTGAGTGAGGCCGAGGGCCAATGTGGTGAGGATGATATGATATGAGAGAGGTCGAGTGCCTGAGAGTGATTTATGCCATGATGTGGCTTGTTTATTGCGCTTGGGCTGTAGGAGCCCCTCCGGAGTCTGTACACACCCCCCAATGAGTGCAGGTACCTACTGAGTGCGAGTGCCGAGTAATGAGCTATTGGGAGGCATGAGTGACAGTGAGGTTGCCCGCAGGGCTGATACTGAGTGATGGTGAGGTGCTGAGCGAAATTGCTACGAGTGATGATTATGGCTCGAGGGGCAGATTTATGATGATATTTTACTGAGTTTTTAACTATGATTCACTTCATTTTTCAAACTGATTTTACTGAGTGTTTTACCGAGATATATTGAAATTATACTTGTTTCAAAGGATTTTCTGGAAATTGGTTTTCGAAGTTATGTATTTGATGTATACTTTATGGTGACTTGATATTTTACTATTTTGTGGATTGGTGTATCAGTGTTGTGTGTTTCATATACTTCAGACTATGATTTATTTTCATTATTACTGAGTTGGCGTACTCATCATTACTCCCTGTACCTCTGTGTACAGATCCAGGTACTGGTCGAGCAGTAGTCGTCCGAGTTCATTTATCATCAGCTTGGGATTTCGAGGTAGCTATCCAGCGTCCGCAGCTTCTCCATTTCCCTTCCTTATTTAGTTTTAGTATTTCATTCCTAGACATTATTATGACATTAGTAGAATTAGCTTATATCTTAGATGCTCATGATCATTGACTCCAATCTTAGGAGGTTTGCTTAGACTGTTAGATTATTATCGGGGCGTAAAGACTTAAATAAATTATTTATACTCTGTTTGCTGCTTATTATTGATTTTTTGAAATATTATAATAGAACGATTGTGTATTTATGTGATGGTTGGCTAGCCTAGTTCCACAATAGGCTCCATCACAACCGGTTAGGATTTGGGGTCGTGACAATTGATGCACCGAAACTTACTTCAACAAAATAGAGAATTTAATTCATGTTGCTTTATTGGAAACCTGTTAGTTTACGTATTTTTTTTATTTTTTTATTTTTATGTTAACATTCTAATATATAGAAGAGGCTTGAAAGCAGTTGGGCGTTGTCTTGCCAGCTTGCCCATTCTATATGTATGTGACTATTGGGTAGGTATATTTTTTATTTGTATCTGCCCATAATTTGGCTTAAGAATTATTTTTTTTTCGCGATGTGCCCTTTTCTTAGCTAATAGCTTTGAAGTTCTATTAACAATTAAACCCTTATATTTGCAAATAAAATTAACTTACATGAATACTATGAAGTTCATGAAATATTGACATATTATCTTATAAAAGGTTAGGTTTTTTTAATAATTTTTACTTACTTGCATATCATCATATATTAAAATGGTTAACAAACTTACAGAATTTTTGGTTCAAATTTAGATTGAAAATATTCTTATAAAAAGTTTAAAAAAGATAAAGGGCTAGCCCGCTCTAGCTCCAGACTGCTTAGGGCTAGATTGAGCTAGCTATTTCAAGGGCGAAGTGCACTAGTAGTCACTTTTAAGCTTGCTATTTCAAATAAAATCACATTTACAATGTATTTAAAGATTATTCAATTCGTCCAAACTTCAAGACTAATGTCACGACCCGGAATCCCAACCCCAGGGCCGTAATAGCGCTTAACATTCACTTGCTAGGCAAGCCACGTTAGCTAATTACTTAACCAGTTTTAACAATTTAAATCAAAATATTAATAATAAGAAACTTGTTATAAACCTGTCACGACCCCAAAACTACCCTGGTCGTGATGGCCCCTAGCGCGATACTAGGCTAGCCAATTCAATACTTATAGCATAAAGAAACTTTTCGTTCAAATCATTACTAAACCAATTTCTCATAAAAATTCCGTTTAAGCATTTTTAAAACAGACAAGGATACATCCAAACATTAAATACAACCCCAAAATCCCAGAGTCACTAGTCATGAGAATCTAAAGAAAATACAAGTCTGGGAAAATAAACGCTATAAAAGTAAGAAGGAGAAGGCAAGGCTGCGGACGCCGTGCAACTACCTCGCAAATCTCCATAAAACTCTGAGACAGGAAAATCAGCTCTCGCTCTGACGCCCTAGCACCTGAATCTGCACACAAGGTGCAGGTAGTAATGTGAGTACACCAACTCATTAAGTAGTAAAAGTAAATAAGGTCTGAGCAGTAAGAAACACATAAATTCACATCATATATTCACAGTAAGTACAACCATTCTTTCCAACAGTATATATGTCAAGTCATCACGCTTAAAAGTCGATTTCAGTAAAAATTATTTGAGAAATATTTTCCAACAGTTTCAATAAATAAATTCAAGAGGTTTAGTGTAAAGGTGATCAAAATCATAAATAGCCTTTCGGCAAAACATGTATCATAAAATGCCCCTCGGGCATAACATCACTAAGAATTAGCCCCTCGGGCATGCCTCATAAACACTCATGCCTCCCAATCACTCGTCACTCTGCACTCGCACTTAGTAGGTACATGTGCTCACTAGAGGTGTACAGACTCCAGAGGGGCTCCTACAGCCAAGCGCTATAATAGCCATCTCGTGGCATAATCAGTCAGTCCCTCGACCTCTCATATATCATAAAACAGTACAACATGTTGCAGCGCACAACCCGATCTCATGAAATCCTCACAACACAGGCCCTCGGCCTCACTCAGTCAGAAACCTCTCAAGCCACTCGGGCTATCAGTACAACAGGGCGCTCAGCCCAAAAGTATCATTTATACAACAAATGGGATTTATAAGACTGAGTTTGAAATCAGTAAATATAGCATGACTGAGTACAAATCTTGAATCAACACAGTAAGGAAATAGTAGTAAAAAGCCCCTAAGGGTCCAAACAACTTGGCACGAGGCCCAAATACGAAATTCATCCCAAAACATAATAATAATTTCTAAAACACAAAATATCATATAGTTTTCCAATCGAATACGCAACTTAATAGTTGCTACGGGACGGACCAAGTCACAATCCCCAACGGTGCATGCCACACGCTCGTCATCTAGAATGTGCACCACTCCAAAACATTGATACAAATGTGAAATCCGGGGTTTCATACCCTCTGGACAAGATTTACAATCATTACTTGCCTCAAACCGGATGAAAATCTACTCCGCGATGCCCTTGTCACTCGACTCAGCCTCAAATCGCCCCGAATTTATTCAAGATCAGTTTCATACCATCAATACACGCTAAAGAAACAAAACCCACGTGAAAATAATAAAAAATCCAGAAATTAGCAAAAGCCGACCCCCGGGCCCACGTCTCGGAATCCGATAAATATTGCAAAACCCGAATCCTTATCCTCTCACGAGTCCAACATACCAAATTCATCAAAATCTAACCTCGTTTGTCCCCTCAATAACCCAATTCTTAGTTTCAAGCCCTAATCCCCTAATTTTAACCCTTAAATCCCACAAATTCCATGCTAAATCAGTTAAATACCACCATAGAATCAAGTTTTAGGTTCAAGAAACTTACCTCCACGAAAATCCACTTGAATCCCTCTTCAAATTGCTCCCAAAAGTTCCGAACACGTATGAATAATGATAAACAATGGCTAAAATTCGCGAAGGCAAGAATTTATATGTTTTGCCCAGGGGTTACGCATCTGCGGTCTAAGTACCGCATCTGCGAGCCCGTATTTGCGACCAAATGTCCGCATCTACGGACTTCACTTAAAGGCTCCCCTTCCGCACCTGCGATCGATCCACCGCACCTGCGGGCTCGCAGGTGCGACTCTCCTTCCGCTTCTGCGAAGACCCCATCCTGCAAACCTCTGCACCTGCGACACCAAACCGCATCTGCGATAACCGCACCTGCGATCACCCTTCCGTAGGTGCGGAAAACCAAAATAGTAGCACACCAGCAGATTTCTCCATGTTTCTAACTCTCTGATGGCCATCCGAAATCCTCCTGAGCCCCTCGGGGCCTCAAACAAATATACCAACACCTCCTATAACATCACACAAACTTATTCGAACCCTTGGAACACTCAAAACAACATCAAAACACCAAATTAACTCGAAATTCAAGCCTAAGGATTTCTAAACTTCCGAAATTCGCTAATGATGACGAAACCAACCAAACCATGACTGAATGACCTGAAATTTTGCACACACATCACAAACGACACTACGAACCTATTCCAACTTTCAGAACTCCATTCCGACTCTGATAGCTAATTTTTAAAAATCCAGTTTCGCCAATTCAAGCCTGATTCTACCACGGACCTCCGAATAACATTCCGAACATACTCCTAAGTCCCAAATCACCTAACGAAGCTATCCCAACAATAAAAATCAAGTTCCGAGATCATTTGCCTATAAGTCAACTTCCGCTTGACTTTTCCAACTAATTAACCAACTTAAGAGAATAAGGCCTCATTTGTTATTTTTAAGATTAAGACGTCTAAATCTAAATACACATCTGAATATCAAGATGTGTATTAAGAATACTGAATGTCGGAGGCTCCAGTCTGTCAAACCTCTCCATCCTACGTTGCTCGTTGTCAGCTATAATTGGAACCACATAGCCTTGAGCAGGTGCAACCGGCTGGGCTGGAGCTGCCCCCGGTGTCTGAAGTCCCCGAATAACCTGCTCAGGTGTACGGGCAGCAGGAGTTTGAGTGCCTTCCCCGGCCTGAGAAGTAGCGGCTATAGTAGAAATAGCGACCGCATGTGCAAGACTAGTGCACACGGTCAAAATCTGAGCCAAGGTGTCCTGAAGACCCGGAATGACAATAGGCACTACCCGTGCCTGGGCCGGTCCCGCTGGAACATCTGCGGCTGGGACCTGATCTGGAATAGCAGTTGGGTCTATGGGTACCTCCCCGACAGCTGCGCGATCTGCACCTCTACCTCTACCACGACCTCGATCCCTCGTGGGTCACACTAGTGGTTGATCACCCTGTCCGGTAGCACATGTCCTCACCATCTGTGAGAGAATGAAACAACAGAAGTTTAGTTACCAGAATCAACAGATTCGCATGAAAAGAATTCAAGAATGTGAGATTTTTCCTAAGGGTTCTGCAGCCTCTCGAAGATAAGTACATCGTCTCCGTACCGATCTGCAAGACTCTACTAAACCTGCCCATGACCGGTGAGTCCTATGTAACATAGGCTATAATACCAACTTGTCACGACCCCAAAACTACCCTGGTAGTGATGGCGCCTATCGCGATACTAGGCTAGCCAGTTCAATACTTATAGCATAAAGAAACTTTTCGTTCAAATCATTACTAAACTGATTTCTCATAAAAATTTTGTTTAAGCATTTTAAAAACAGACAAGGATATACCCAAACATTAAATACAGCTCCAAAATCCCAGAGTCACTAGTCATGAGAATCTAAAGAAAATACAAGTCTGGGAAAATAAACTCTATAAAAGAAAGAAGTAGAAGGCAAGGATGCGGTCGCCGAATAGTTACCTCGCAAATCTCCATAAAACTCTGAGACAGGAAAATCAGCTCTCACTCTGATGCCCTAGCACCTGAATCTGCACACAAGGTGCAGGGAGTAATGTGAGTACGCCAACTCAGTAAGTAATAAAAGTAAATAAGGCCTGAGCAGTAAGAAACACATAAATACACGTCATATATTCACAAAAAGTACAGCCTTTCTTTCCAACAGTATATATGTCAAGTCCTCACGCTTAAAAGTCGATTTCAGTAAAAATCATTTGAGAATATATTTTCCAACAGTTCCAATAAAAAAATTCAAGAAGTTTAGTGTAAAGATGATCAAAATCATAAATAGCCTTTTGACAAAGCATGTATCATAAACCGCCCATCGGGCATAACATCACTCAGAATCAGCCCCTCGGGCATGCCTAACAAACACTCATGCCTCCCAATCACTCGTCACTTAGCACTCGACACTCGCGCTCAGTAGGTACCTGCGCTCACTGGGGGTGTACAGACTCTGGATGGGCTCCTACAGCCCAAGCGCTATAATAAGCCATCTTGTGGCATAATCAATCAGGCCCTCGGCCTCTCATATATCATAAAACAGTATAACATGCTGCGGTGCGCAGCCCGATCCCATGAAATCCTCACAACACAGGCCCTCGGACTCACTCGATCAGAAACCTCTCAAGCCACTCGGGCTATCAGTATAACAGGGTGCTCAGCCCAAAAGTATCATTTATACAACAAATGGGATAGATAAGACTAAGTTTGAGATCAGTAAAATATAGCATGACTGAGTAAAAATCTTGAATCAACACAGTGAGGAATAGTAGTAAAAAACCCCCAAGGGTCCAAACAACTTGGCAAGAGGCCCAAGTACGGAATTCAGCCCAAAACATAGTAATAATTTCTAAAACACAAAATATCATATAGTTTTCAGTTGAATATGCAACTTAATAGTCGCTACGAGACGGACCAAGTCACAATTCCCAACGGTGCACACCACACGCTTGTCATCTAGCATGTGCGCCACTCCAAAATAGTGATATAAATGTGAAATCCGGAGTTTCATACCCTCAGGACAAGATTTACAATCATTACTTGCCTCAAACCGGATGAAAATTTACTCCGCGATGCCCTTACCACTCGACTCAGCCTCAAATCGCCCCGAATCTATTCAAAACCATATTCATACCATCATTATACGCTAAAGAAACAAAACCCACTCGAAAATAATCAAATTACATCAAAAATCTCGAATTTGGCCAAACCCGAACCCTAGGCCCACGTCTCAAAATCCGATAAAAATTGCAAAACCCGAATCCTTATCCTCTCACGAGTCCATATATACCAAATTCATCAAAATCTAACCTCGTTTGCCCGCTTAATCACCCAATTCTTAGTCTCATGTTTCAAGCTCTAACCCCCCAATTTTAACCCTTAAATCCCACAAATTCCATGCTCAATCAGTTAAATACCGCCATAGAATCAAGTTTTAGGTTCAAGAAACTTACCTCCACGAAAATCCCCTTGAATCCCTCTTCAAATTGCTCCCAAAAGCTCCAAACCCGTATGAAAAATGATGACCAATGGCTCGCGAAGGCAAGAATTTATATGTTCTGCCCAGGGGTTCCGTATCTGTGGTCGAATTACCGCATCTAGGGTCTCGCGTTTGTGACCAAATGTCCACATCTGCGGACTTCACTTAAAGGCTCCTCTTCCGCAACTGCGATCGATCCACCGCACCTGCGGGCTCGCAGGTGCGACTCTCCTTCCGCTTCTGCGATACCACCCCAGCCTACCAACCTCCGCACCTGCGAAACCAAATCGTATCTGCGATGACCGCACCTGTGACCACCCTTCCGCAGGTGCGGAAAACCAGAACAGCAGCACACCAGTAGATTTCTCCAAGTTTCTAACTCTCTGATGGCCATTCGAAATCCTCCCGAGCCCCTTGGGGCCTCAATCGAATATGCCAACACCTCCTATAACATCATCCGAACTTATTCAAACCCTCAGAACACTCAAAAGAACATCAAAACACCAAATTAACTCAGAATTCAAGCCTAAGGATTCCTAAACTTCCGAAATTCGCCAACGATGCCGAAACCAACCATACAACGACCGAATAACCTGAAATTTTGCACACACATCACAAACGACACTACAAACCTATTCCAACTTTTGGAATTCCATTCCGACCCTGAAAGCTAATTTTCCACTGCCGACCGAAAATCGCCAAAAATCCAATTTCGCCAATTCAAGCCTTATTCTACCACGGACCTCCGAATAACATTCTGAACATATTACTAAGTCCCAAATCACCTAACGAAGCTATCCGAACCATAAAACCCAAGTTATGAGATCATTTGCCTATAAGTCAACTTCCGGTAGACTTTTCCAACTAATTAACCAACTTAAGAGACTACGTGTCTCATTTTTCTCCACAACCACTCCGAACCTGAGCCAACCAACCTACCACAATATAAAAGAGCTGAACCACACATAATGAAGCAGAAATGGAGAAAACGGGTCTAAACTCTCGGAACGACCGACCGAGTCGTTACAAAAAAATAAAAGAAGAAGAAGAGTATTGCAGAGAAAAGTATAGAGGGAGAATTCTTATTGATTTTGTATGATTTACAATGGGGTAAGACCCCTCTATTTATAAGGAAAAAATGACTTGGCCACAAAGTAAAACTCTCTAAAAGATAGACATTCACTCTAATTACAATTTTATTCATAACACTCCCCCTTGAATGTCTACTCAATAAGTAATGTGCCTCGATAAAACCTTATCTTAAATAAAATCTAGTGGGAAAAAAATTCTAGTAAAGGAAAAAGAATACACATGTTTAGAAATACGCCTTGTGGTTTCCTAGTTAAAAACCTTGCAAGGAAAACCCAGTAGGATAAAACCTTGTAAGGGAAAAAGAATACAACGCGTAGTAACTCCCCATGATGAGAGCATCAATTTACGTCCTTGAGCCTTCGCATTCCAATTTTGTGCACCATCTTCAAAAGATCGTTGGTGGAGATTTGATAAACAAATCAGTCATATTAACTTGAATGAACATCATTCTTGATAGATATATACCGCTTTTGGGCAACCTTCTCAACAACTAAGAGATCCATTCGAGGAACATGGAGACTAGTTG